>VUJU01000038.1:184801-197267 GCA_009835225.1 Aphis craccivora
TACCTATTCTTTTTCATTATTTATAAAAATAAAAATATAACTTCCAATCTATTTCATAGTTGTGCAAACTATTTTTAAACACCATTTAAACCATTTTTATAATATAACATATTTTTTAATATACGTCTTTCAAGATAATATTATTGTAAATTTAATTTAAATAAGAGAGCCTTAGCATCAACATTTTTACAACTGAAAAACTATTCACTGAAATTTTGAATGCAATACATCTAAATGTTCACCAAAAATTATCCTCTTAATAATTTACTGTAAAAAGAAGGGATTCTCGTTTGAAAATTAAAGGTTATATTTCCACAAGACATTCCTTAATTAAAAAAAAAAAAATCATTATTAAAGGATTTTTTAATTTTTGGTGAATCACCCTGTATAATACTTCATGCTAGTAACAATATAACATAGCATCAATACTATCAAATAATTTATCATTTATTTAATATGATTTCTTTTTGGGAATAGCAGGTCGCATGTTGCGGCAGCAAAAGAAAGATGGCGAGCACATCAAAAGACCGATGAACGCGTTCATGGTTTGGGCCAAGGACGAGAGGCGAAAGATCTTGAAAGCCTGTCCCGACATGCACAATTCGAATATTTCGAAAATATTGGGTGAGTAAACGCTTCTCTCTCGTGATTAAACAATTTTTTTTCCTAGTTATCGTGTATACCTGATAATAATCGCGTGATTTATGACGTTCGCTACAGGTGGCAGATGGAAGGCAATGTCCAACTCGGACAAGCAGCCGTACTACGAGGAACAGTCCAGGCTGTCCAAACTGCACATGGAAAAACACCCGGACTATCGGTATCGACCCAGACCTAAACGGACGTGCATCGTGGACGGCAAGAAGATGCGGATATCCGAGTACAAGACGCTAATGCGGCAGCGGCGGAACGAGATGCGGCAGCTGTGGTACAAGGGCGAAGGGGCCGGTCCTTCCGGTTCCGGGCTGGACGTGGCCGGCACCAGTTTCGGGTATCCGCCCGACGGGTCCATATCGCCGGACTTGTACTCGCCGGTCAACTCGCCGCCGTTCGGCGGTGACAGTCACGACGAGGACTAGACGAAGCGGCGGCCTCGCTAAGTCGACGACGCCATATCGACGCTATCGGTCCACTGCTGCAGCAAAGCTAATACCGCGCGCGGTCATCGGTGCAGAAAGCCACTGTAATCGACGCCCACAATAATTCCTCCACGCCACGTCCACGACGACCGGTGAAACAGGCCAGTACCCCATGACTACCGACAGTACCTGTATATTGTATATTACACTATATAATATGAAGTGCGTTAGTAGATATATGGAAATAGTCAAAAGTAAACCCCTCCTCCTCATATGTATGATTTTTTTTTTTTAATATTTTACCGTGTAAAGAAAAGTGTATAAATTTTTATTATTATTATAATTATTACTATGAATTTTTTTTTTATTATTATGTATAGTTAAACGAAAAAGCCGAAGAGAAAATGCCCAAAAAAAAAAACCAAAAAAAAAAAAATTACCTACATCGCGTTTATGATATTATATGTGTTATGAATATTTTTTAGCGGTTATACTATTATATTCTTAGCCGCTGTCGAATACGTATACAATATAAATTATTATTATGTGTATTGTTTTATATACATAGCTTAAAAACATTGAATGTAGGATTTCTTTTGCACCTGTATTATATTATTATATTGGTACGTTAATTATTTTGTACAGACATAACTTAGTATAATATCGATTGTATAATTTATCGAAAAAATATGTGAAATTCCGAAAAAAAAATAAAGAAAAAACAACAACAAAAAAAAAACGTCGTCTTATAGCGGTGTTACTGGTGTGATGTGTGTGTGTGTGTGTAAATATGATATTTTTTTGTGATAACGTTTCATTACCTATACACATATACGCGCGTGCGAACGCTCTTGTCGCGCGTAATACCTATGTAATAAACTATAATAATGTCGCGTGTGTAGGCGTATCGCGCCTATATATACCTGCAATTACCTATGCATAGTGATTTCGTGAGTAGGTTATATCTTTATAATATTATTATATATTAAATGTCGCACGATGACGGATCGAGTGCGGTGACAGAATAGTAAATTAATTTATCGAAATATTATATATATATAAGTAGCGAGTATAGTTCACGGAAGCATAAACGTATAATATATTTTAATATATTATACTTAAAACTATTTTTTTCTCGAACTGGGACGAGAGACGTGCTTGGTGTAATATAATATACATATATAGTTTTTGGTACATACTTACCTATAAGTGCGGATGGTCGGCATCGTCGGTTTTATATGATCTCTGTTTTTATTATTATATGTTTAATTTTTATCGTGTTTTAATTTTTTTTTTCTCTAAATGTAACGATTTTTTTCCATTCATATTTTGTACATAGTTTTGATTCATTCGAAATCGGACCCTTTTACATACGTTATTTGGAAGATCCATCCTGTACATATATATTATGTATCAAGAAACCGAAATATATTCTTAAAACACAATAATAAAATACTTATATGTATAATAAATATATTGTATGCATAAAAATATTAGATAGATTTTATACTATATATATGTATGGGTAAGTGTATTGAAATGAATTTCGCTATTTATCTTCTCTGCAGACATCGTCTCACGATCCCATTTTATCTCCCCCCCCCCAGAGCCCTCGAGATCATCAGGTGTGCAGTTGTTGTAGCTTATTTTTCGTATTTTCAACTACCTACTCCCGCGACAAACGTTTGTTTTTTTTTATGTATATAATATTGATATACTTTTTATTTGATTTATCTAATTACAGTATTATGATTATTATCAAATCATAATATTTGAATACGAAATAATATGTTTTGATGTATTACAAAAGTCTGGATTACTTTTATTATTATTATTATTATTACTATTATTATTATTATTATTATTATATTATTATTATTATTATTATTATTTAATGTAGATACGATATATTTTTTTGTATTGTAAAATTTTGACGAGCGATTTCTTAGACAGATTGTTATAATATTGTGTACAAAACAAAAAAAAAAATTATTATTATTATTATTATACTGGAAAATAATTGTTTGAGCGCAACGGAATTCGTCGGACAGTTAAAGTCACCATTGTACAATTTTCCTTTTTATTAGCTAAATGGTATCATCGATTCGTGTACAGTATTTATGTACATTTATAATAATTATATTATAAATAAACGTACGTACAGACATATTATTATTATATACAAAGTATTTTGTAATCCTGTGTGTTGAACCATGTAATAGTGTGTGTATACAATTTAGGTAGATAGTTATTTATTTTGTTTCTTTTATTGTCTGAATTTATTATTATAATAAAACATATTATTATATGATATTATTCTTTGTAAACGTGTTGAAAGAGAAAACAAAACTCAATAAACAAAAAAGTGAACGAGTGTGTACATAGGTATCTACCGCTCTCCTGTATTATACTAGTAGTCAATAGATATTAGAGTTGGTCACTGACACTTGGTGAAGAAGTAAGTTTTCAGATTCAAAATTCCTTATATATGATCTAATGCGTTGCCTTATTAATGTTCATGCTTATAAACGAAAAAAATTGTCAAATTTATTCAAAAACGCACTATACACACGAGGAAACGTCACAGTATCGTATAGAACAATAATAATATGGAATAACTCCGAATTTAATTTTTTTTTGTTTGAAAAATTAATTTATGTTAGTACAATACTTGGTCAGTGTCGTCACGAACTTATTTTTTTGGGAACAAATGTCCTAAACAATTTTAAATTGGTGGGTAGTTTTGTTATAGATCGTAACAATTTTTTGTATTTAATAACTATCATTATAATAATGTATAAATATACCTATATGAATGTTTTAAATATTAAAATCTATTATTGTAACCATTACATAGGCAGTTTCGAAGTAAAAAATATATTAAATAATCTGAATACCAACTCGGCATCTGGAGTTGATGGTTATACAGCATTATTTTTTAAACAAATAGGTACACATCATTAACTGTAGCATAACAAATGGTACGGTATCCGATGAACTTAAAGTAGCTAGAATCGTACCGATTCATAAAAAAGGAGATAAAACAGATTTCACGAATAACTATAGACCAATTTTTATAGTAGGAATTTTAGCTAAAATCCTTGAACAAATAATTGAAAATCAGCTATTAGAATACTTGGAGAGAAATAAAATATTATTTACTGGGCATTGGGCAATACGGGTTTAGAAAAAATTTAGAAACAGAAGACGCTTTAATCGACATTAATAACTATTTACATAGCAAAAAAAAATTTCATTTCATTCTTGGACTTGGAAAAAGCATTTGACTTAATCAGTAGACAATTATTACTAAACAAGTTAAAAGAATTAGGCTTTGATATGACAATGCATTAAAATGGTTTACCAGTTACCTGAGTAACTGCAGACAACAACTAACCATAGTGCACTATCGGACCTCATTGCAGTAATCATTGTTATGTTAAAGATTATGGAGTAACTCAAGGTACATCATCATTATAGGCCCTATACTGTTTTTATTATATATTAACTCTGTACCTGCATCTTTATTAAAAGGTAAATTATTCGTGTTTGCGGATGGCATAGCACTAGTTAATTTTGAAGATAATTGGGAAAAATTTAAACATACTGTCGAAATCGATTTACGGCATATGATTGGATGGCAATGACTAGATGGAAAAAAATCTATTATCGCCTAACATAAACAAATCGGTTTGCATGCAAATAGTCACTATACGTTCACAGCTTCCCGTTGGATATAAATTTATAATACACAAATGTGGAACTGGTATGAAAAATTGTAGTTGCAAACCAATTAAAATGGTATTATCATTAAAATATTTAGGAGTGACAATGGATTTTAACCTAAAATGGTCAGACCATATACATAATATCAAAAGCAAAATAAGGAGCTAAACTGTATTATTTTACAAAATTCGATTCCTTGATAAATCAATTATAAGACAAATTTACATATGGCACTGTGTAATTCGATTCTATCATACGTGCGGCATAACATGTCGGGGAGGCACCAACAGAACAGATATCAATACATTGTATACCACACAAAAAATGATTGTAAAAGTAGCATACCTACTCCCTACCATTAAAATACCCGTCACGGGAATTATTCAGCCATACTAATATAGTATCTGTTTATAAATTATATATAAGGCAAATTTTAGTTAAATCCATACAGAACCATACACTCAATGCTACAGAAATAATAGACAGAAGAACAGGGAAATATATTAAACCAGCATATACTTTTTTAACTAGTTCTAGAAATTATCCTAATTACATGGATAAAACTATTTTTAACAATAAATAAATAAATAAAAATAAAATATTATTTTTAATATTTAATATATACTTATATTATAAGCCCTTTAGATTAATTATCGACATTATTGTTTTTGTACCTATACGATATAATGACGTTCCCTTGAAAAGACTAGCCTTTTTGTACAGATTTCACGAATTCAGTATTCACTACCACAGTACCACATTTGTTTGTCTAATACCATATTTTACAAAATGTAAAAATAAAAGTTATTGTAAAAACTGAGATGAAGACAATTAAGGTCGGCAATGCCGTACCAGACAACGTTGTCTTAAAGGCTTTAATATTAAAATATTCAAATTCACAATCATATTAAATTAAATTGTTTAATAAAACAAAGTTAATTATCAAAAGGTTCTTTGTGTTAATTATTGTAAAAACAAAACATCCTATTTAAATTATATTTCCACCAAGTGCCGTTTTACTATATTAAAAAATAATAGAATTAGTTTTTTTTTTTTTAAACTTTCAACTGGTGACCGTAGCTTTTATGAAAATAAAATTGACTTTTATTTTAATTTTTTATTATTATAAATATTAATAATAATTATACATAAACAAGGAATTAACAAATAAACTAAAATAAACGGATAGTTGGTATTTTATTCCAAGACCTCATTGGTTTCTATAAAACAGTCTGCAATGTTACTAGTTAGGTAGCAAATTATTTTTATGAAAGTTGTAAATTTATTTTCATATAGATTATGGGCTCATCTTCCTTGACTGATCAAATCCAAACAAACGCCTTAAATTACTACATTATTTACATAGTTCTTCCAAAAAAAAAGTTCTTATTTAATTTTTTTTATTATTTTTTACTGATTAGTAATTATCCTGTACACAGAATGATTTATAAAATATATTATATATGACATACCCCTTTTTTAAATAAGACAGTTATTCAAAATGTGATTTTTAGAGTTTTTTAATATACTCAAAGACTAGGTATACTTTAAAATTCTTAAAATCACAATATTTTATCTATTTTTCAAATTTTCAAATAATTAGTTGAGGAGAAACATACAGTTTTTAAAATAAACTTTAACAAAGCTATTAACATATTTGTAAACATGAGAACAAGAATATATCTAGTTTTTGCCTAACATCATAAGGTAATACTTACCATTTTTATAAGCTTACAAATATTCTAATTGTAATTAAATTGTACTAATTAATTTAATATTTTGTTTTATTTTATTCTGTGTAAGTAAAGGACATAGTCGAGAGACTTCCACTTCTGGTAGGCGTACTATAGCCTATATGTTAAATAATAAGCAATGTTAATTTTGTCCTCAAAAAGAAGTAAAATAAGAAAATGTGTTCATATAATACAAAACGATTTAGTTACAATGAAAATTTGACAAAGTTAAAGGTAAATATCATTAATGAACCAATAATTAATTTTAGCTGTCAAAAACGTGTTTTTTATTTTACACCAATACTTAATTATATGCCATTATAAATTTGGTGATTTGCACGTTATTGTAACCTGTAGTTGCTACTTTTAACAAGTACTATACTGAACACATAATATCTTAAAGATAAACAAAAACTTAAAATCCTAAATTTATCCATTATCTCTATGCAATTTATCGTGTATCAAAAATTATGTATTCATGACTTAACATTTTAATTTTTACCCAACTAGTTATATTATGTAACTAAACATGATATGCTCAATAATATAATAGATTCCAACATTGATTGCAATTTTAATGAAAATTGTATTATTGCAAAGCCACATGACCATGATCATAGATGATGTATTCTATAGAATTGAGATTCATACATTTTATATACAATTTTTATACGTCATTAATTACAAAATTAAAAATCTAAGTACAGACTTTAACAACCATAAAAGATTTATACAGTTAAATTACAAATTATTACATACACTTAATAAAAAATAAAAATAATAAACTGTATTATACATGAAGACAACTTACAGCAAATAACATATCAGAAATAATTTTAGATTCACCTATGCAAGTAAGAAGTCTTTTTTATCTCTTGAATAAAAATAAAATTATAAGTATGGAGGTTATAGAAAAAAACCAGTATATAAAACTAAGAAGTAATTTTAGCTTTTTAAACTTAAAAGCAATTCTAAAAATGGAAAACATAAATAGATTTTTGTAAATTTGTAACACAATTTATCTTTACTGAATATTTTCTAGCCAGTCTTTAATTGGTTCTAGATTTACGTCTGAAGATGAAGTAATTACTTCTGCAAATTCTACTGCCATTTGACAATGTGAAAATTCAAAATGTTTCTTCTTTTTCCCCAACAGGGTCTTATTCTTTTTACCATCAATGCTCTCTAGCTGATTTGATTTTGTTAACCGCAATGTATCCCTAAAACACAATACATAATAAGCATACAATCATAAATATAACAGTTTTTAATACATACAGTTCTTTTTCAAGCAAAGTCTTGATTACTTCTGATCCCTTGGCCATCACTTTGTCTTGTTTGTTACATAGTATTACAATTTTACTCTTGTTGGACTGAATAGTTGCATCAGTTAAAATTCTGTATAATAACCTGAAAAAAAATGTATTATTATTGAATACAATATATATATTTACTTTTCATACTTACTCGGCCACATCACAAATGTCAGTCTGAGCAGTTTCTGAATCCACAACGAACATAACACCTTTACAATTCATCTTGTATGCGTCCCAATATTTTGTGAACACTCTTTCATGTCCCGGAATGTCAACTATGCGTAACAAGTTCTAAGAAGAGATTCATAAATAGCTTTGCTTTTGGTACCCTAATATATAAATATCGCCTTGCAACATACCTTCTTGCTTTTAAATTCCCCAGTGTTTTCCACTTGAGAAGTGAAAGATTGTATCGGCTTATTGTACAACAAGTATGAAAACAGAGCAGTCTTACCCGAATCGCACAACCCCACAATCAGTACATCTCGATTGGCCTTGCGACCTTTTTTCCATAAAACAAACAGCACTGAAAGAAAACAACAAACGATAATTATAAATTATTGAACACGAAGCGTTTGGACTTCGGAGTTCTAGCTCCTGTACAATTTGCGTTGCATATCAGCACTTACCAACAGTAAAAAGCACAACGATCAAAGCCAGCAGCAGTTCTTTAAATAGATAATAATCTTTCCATGGTGCTTTGATCATGGTCAAAGACATGGTCGACGGATGTGGGGCAGTGGAATAGTCGGTAAACGAAGACCAAACTTTAAATCGGCCGAGAAAAATGAATAAAAAACAATAGAACTGTAAAACAAACTTTCAACACACAAACGACAAACGTAATCGTTATAATTTTTTTATCAGTCTAGTACTCTAGCGCCTAATCAATGTATACTACACGTCACCGATACGTCTGTACAATGTGTCATATAGCATATCGTAATAATTTTTTAAAGTAACTACGGAATACGGACCACGATTTAAGATAATATTATCTTATTACAAGCAGGCTTGTCACAATTGCGCATGCGCACATTAAATATCACGTTATTATGAATCGCTTTGATAATGATAAGGGCCAAATATATTTACGTTCGAAATTAAAACTTTATTATTGTTATTATTATTATAATATAATATTATGTTAATATTAAAAACAAAGGCTGGGTGATTACTGATTAGCTCGACATTTTTTATTTATATGACCGTTGATTAGGTACATTTTTAATATACGACGAGCAATGAAGCGATAAAAATAAAAGTAAGTCAAATCGAGACTCGTTGTTAATGTAACGCAAGTAGGTAACCCTATTAATTGATTTAAATGTTTTCTTCAAACCACGGACTAAGATACTACCTATAGAATATATTAATACATAATATATTTACATAATAGGTATATAAAAATGATTGTATCTATTTGTATAGGTATTAAATATTAGGGCAAATATAAGCTTCTACAGGTAAACAAAATACATATCATGTTAGTTCCTACACAGTAAAAAAATAGGTAGGTAACACGGTAGATACATGTGTAAGTTTCTACATGGTAAAAAAAGGTACACGAGTCACAAGTAGGTTCCTACACGGCTACACTACGTAGGTATATTAAAAGTTATCAATCCAATATCAGTTACCTATATCATATTATAATAATACTGTCATACATTTTAACCCTTTATTCTATATAATTTATAAGCTAGGTATCTATCTAATTTAATTTAAATTTTTTAAAAATAATAATTGTAAATTGTAATGTAATAATAATTCATAAATGTAAAAAAAAATATAAGTAATGTATTCTGTATAATATTTAATAATATATATGCACGGGACAACTTTGCTCCCTCAATATTTATATCAAAATTACCAAAATTTTAAATCACATTGAGAAGAACTTTACCCGTGATGTAGCTTTTTAATTTTTTTGATAGTGGTAACCAATAATTTTTAATAATTAAATGAACCAAACCGATAACTTTTTCATTAAATAAAATAGAAGATAAAAAAAATTGCTCATGAAATAAATACAATTTTATCACATCGAAACATTTTATCGTGCGATAACAAATACTCATGATACTACGGTGCCCTTTTCCGACTGACTGTGCAAATTTAATTGAGACTGAAGATACTCGCAGTCTCTGTGTGGATTTTATACAGTACAGATGAAATGGAAAAATATTGTGATATTATCCTATTATCATAACAAGAACTTCAGAAAGAGCAAAGTAAGGTTGATGCATATAGGCTACCATTGGTAACATTTCAGGGGGAGGAGGTAAAAAAAAAAATCTCAAATGTAAAATAATAAAAATAATAATATTATGGTAATATTTATTGAGCTACAAGTTCATAATATTTTTTGTCCAGGGAGGACAAGTGTCCTATCTTGTCCCCCCAATGGGCTCCCATGTTGATGCAGGTATCGAAGCAATTCTTAGAAAACCACGTCCAACAAATGTTCTGCAAAAACGTGAACAGCGCTTGAAAACGGCTTTTGATAACCGTGAAGGTAAAACAATAAACACGTCTGAATAGTATCTTCGAGGTATTGCTCACAATCTAACCATGTATGTAGGTACACTTTACAATCTTATTAACTTAAATATTATTTTTTATTATATTGCGAATTATTTTAGATTCTCAACTAAGTGATGAATGTATTGATTTTACAATGATGTGTGTTTTTTTTTGTGTGTCTGCCACCACGTTTTGGAGCAGTAAAAGTATTTCAATTTTAAAAAGTGAGCCCTGTTTCTGATAGGAAAGTGAATCCAGTTGGTACCTACTTTGAGGGGGTCAAAAGTAAAAAATGTCCAATAGTTTTCAAAAGCGTCAGGAAAAACCCTAAAAAAAGTAACAGAAAAACGGGAATTTTTACGCAAAACCAGTTTTCGACCAAATCGACTTTTTTATATGGTTGTAAATCAAAAACTAATCACTGTAAATACTTGAAATTTTCACCAAAGGTTTATGTCAGTGTTATCTATATACAGTTAAATTTTCAAAAAATTTGACTTGTTTTTAGTTATTTATAGACCACTCAAATTTTCAATTTTTCTGAGAAATTTTTTTTGAAGTGTGGATAAAAAAATTTTGGATGACCAAAAACACTTAAAAATTAAATAGAAGGTTCCTTATGAGTTGTTCTTATTGTAGCTAAAAAAAATCGTTAGTCACAATTTTTTTTTTATAAACATTTATAGTTCAAATATTGACGAAAATTCGTCAAAACCATGAATATTTGCAAATTATTTTGTAGGTATAATTCATACAAATTTTTATATAAGTAGCTAAGAGTTGAAAATTTAATACAAGATTTTCCATAAGTTTAGGCAGTTTAGCTGATCATAATTATAAAAAAACTTAAATTTTCATGTATTCAAGCCATTAAAACATAAACCACCATTTTCACCAACCACTAAAAATTATATCCTAGGCTGACAAATCATCTTCGTTCATAATCGTTTTTCATATACAAAGATAATTATCATTGGATTCAAATTTAACCCTCCTATAATATATAATAGTGATCCGCACTGCACCTAATGTACAGCAGAGCGGTACCCACTTGCCCGCTTTTTTTTTTTAATTTCAATTTATCTATTACCTACATTTATTTTATAACAATTTTTATCACTACGTTTATTATTGTCAATCGATTGTCTTAATCGGTTTTTATTAATAATTATTGGCGGATTTTTAAAATAAAAATATAAGTTAAACGTGAAATTAAATTATTATATAGGTACCTATTATTATATTATTGTCGGTCGATTGATCCAGAATTCTACATTCCGACCTCAAATTACCATCCATAAACAACACAGGTACCTCAATAAGTTATTATATATTTTATAACTATAAAGTACCTACTTAATTCCTATAATCCTATAAACCGTATTACGTATAGTCTAATATTGCAAATAAAAAAATGAGTTTTATTGTGCATGCGCAGACCAAAATTTAAAAAAAATTTAAAATGTATCTAAAATTCTAAAAATGTGTATAGCTAGTGAGCTTACAAAAAAATATCGATTTATTCCAAAATAATACGATCGAGAAATTCAGTGTTCCCTAAATTGGTGAACACACTGTATAGTTTTTTCTGAACGCCGTGAACGAGGGAAAAGTATTACGCATTCGTATACGCAAGTATAACTGTATAAGTATACGTAAAACTATGATATAATTAACTACAGGGTGGGGCACTGAAACAGCCGATTTTCATAGATACATTATAAAATAAAGAAACCAAATAAAAATTAATTATTATTTATTATAATGAAGTATATAACATGCCATTTATTTTTTTTGAATTATGTCCTAAAGATGATGGCCATCTCAACTCAAACACGGTACGAGTATCAATAAATGCTATTCAACAATTTTTTGGAAATCTCATTATTTCCAAAAATGGTGATATTCATTGGCCACCTCGATCACCAGATTTATCAGTATGTGACTTTTTTTTGTTGGGATATTTAAAAAGTAGTATTTAAAGTCTATGCACAGAAACCTCGAAATATTGATGAACTAAAAAACAAAATATCCAGTATGCCTTTGGAAGTGATACACCGTGTAATGGAAAATATACGAAGTAGGC
>VUJU01000038.1:197317-236864 GCA_009835225.1 Aphis craccivora
TCTTGACGACATAATTTTTAAAAAATAAATGGCATGTTATATACTTCATTATAATAAATAATAATTAATTTTTATTTGGTTTTTTTATTTTATAATATATCTATGAAAATCGGCCGTTTCAGTGCCCCACCCTGTATATACGACAAGTAAACAAAGTAGGTACTTGTGTCTATAATATTTATATAAAAGGGAAATACGAAAATCAACTAATCGTTGCAACTTGCAAATTGCAATTGCAAACAGTAACGACGGTTGTCCGGCTGCTGCATCGTATTAGATATGGATGTAACCGTTTACAGAAGTCGCAGTTGTGGTTTGCAATATTATAACATTGCGTACTATGAAATAACAATAACAGCGTGATTTAATTTTTAATTACATTAATTGACTATGATTATTATGGTATACTACCGTAATCAATGTCGCGCGCGATAGACTACACTTGCAACAACAAAAACAATAATAACATAAACGACCACGCGTGGCGTGTACTTACACAGTTTATATAATAATCAGTCGCGTATATGCGTACATTATTATGAGCGGCACGCCCGAAGTGTACTTTACTATATTGTCTATATTATAATATTATAGTGGTTTTCGTTTTCGTCGTTTTCTGTCGGTACGCAATACTAATAATAATATATTAATATTTATCGCGTTTCGTTCTGATCAGCGAGCGGAGACTGTGTTTGCGTTCCATCCACCAGTTCCACCAGACGTGCGGGTAAAGTTTATCGGCGGTAAGTTTTTCTCAATAATATTTTTATACAGTTACCTATAACTTACTGACTTCAAGGATCTGAATTCTGCATGTACCTATTATAATACAATATAATATGAATATTATGATATGTTTATAATTCAGCCAATCGTGTATAATTACCGTAAATTGCACGCTAGGTTAACGCTACATACCGCCGTTGTATAAGCAGGCACTAGACACCTAATGATTATTGAATTTTACGAATCAATTTTTCTCGTACAATGATATTATGCTACTGGCTTTGTATCAGACCATAGTATAATATAAGTTTAACCTTTTAAATATATATGACGTATGCTGTACGGTGCCTACATGCAAGTATGCAGCTGAACTCAATTAAAGACGATTTAACTTGGGTTAGGTAGATTGCCAACTATTAGCTTTTTTTTAAAACAATATTGTGATGATTGACGGCTAGATTTTAATAATTAATGTAGGTATACCGTATGTGGATTTTATTGAACATTAATAAACCATTATACAAATTACAAGTATGGATGGATAAATATCTAATAAAATCGATAACAGTATAATAAGTAATAACACAATAATTAGTAAAACTTTTCGAAGTACATACTACGAGTATATTAACCTTAGTCGAGTGTCATTGCGCGTTATGTAACATGTTGGAAGATAATGGACGCACGCTTGTTTAGACGGAATAGACAATGTAAATCATACAGTCACATAAAAAAAAATATATATGAATTTGGATATAAGGTATATACTTATTATAATGATTATATTAGTGATTCTATATAAGTATGTAATATATGTGAGATGATGGATTAGTGAACAATATACCCAAGTCCCATATATTAAAATTTATAATATAGGTACCTATAGGTAGGTATTAATGTATTGTTACTTATTGGCAGGGCTAGGATTTATATGCAATAAAAAATTGTAAATATGTATTTTGTTTACCAAAATATGCAAAAATATGCATTTAAATTTTAATAAGATTTTTTTTATTATTATTATTAAGAAACTTGGTCTGAACCATTAGTTTCGACAATTACAATAAACATATGAATATATAATAATTAATAAGCTACTAAATTAGAAAAACATTATTATTATTTTTTTTAATTATGAAACCAGACTGATTAAATAAATTTAGTGTGGATAAAATATTTTTATAAGATAAACACAAAAATATAGTAACAAAAAAAATATGTTTGTCTTTATAGAATATAATTGAGAAATAAAATAATTTAGATATAAAATTCATAATTCACAATCAATAGTGTTACATGCTACATTTTTTTTTTTTAATTGTCGAATATAAATGAATTAAACACAAAATTTACTATAAAACATGCATTTTTTGCATTATTATAATCGAAATATGCAATAATATTCATTTTATTCAATATATGCAATAATATACATTTTATCCAAAATATGCAAAAACATGCAAAATAAAAACACCACCATCTATCTCATCATGAAGTGATTCGTGGACATTACTGACTATAAATCAATAATCAGAAGTCGCAAAAAAAACATGCTGTTGCATATAAATCCTAGCCCTGCTTATTAGCATTATAATATATGATGTTTAAAAACCGTAAACGTTTCACTTGTTACCTACTTTTACTACGATCCAACATTCGAAAAGAAAACAATCAATAATATAATAATATACTAATTGTATACTAAATATATATTAATATAATATATTATAAATTATAATAGAGGCATTTGTTCATGTTATATTACTACTTATTACATATATATAGGTATTGTGAAAAAAGTGATAACTCCTGCAAACATTACGTGTATAAAGGTCATTTAAATATTATTGTATTTATTATTATTATCAATATTATAATTTATAACTGTGGAATTAAAAATCATAATGAATAGGTAGTATAAACTCTGAACGGAACGATGAGTACCTACTTAGAGAGATGTTATAATGTGTTTTTGTTCATTTGCCGAGTATCTGACGTCACCTTTATTCCTTTATTCCATACCTATTTCTATAGGAATAGAAAAAATGCTTTAATCCTCGACTTTGTAAGTAGTTTTTGGTAAGAAATTAGATTTAGTTAGTAGTACTAACTTAATACTTACCTATAGGAAGAGGGATAAAAAAGATCCTATTTTTTTTTTTTTAATAATCGTAAAGTACGTAAAAATATGAATATTTAAATTTAATTTCAAAAGCTTAAAAATTGAATAGGTATAAAATTATAAAATTTAATAAAGAACTATTTATTGACTATAAAGGTTAAAAAAATAATGTCTTAATGGTGATATAGAATAGGTATAATTGTAATATAGAATACATTGGAACAATGAATGGTATCACTCATTCGTTACTACAGCGATTGAACAATTCAAAACAAAAATATCCTTATATGTTTAGACAAAATCTAATTATTAAGGTACTTAGGTAATAAAATACCTACAGATACTAAAAAGCGAACGTTGAACAATATATGTATAATACTTGTATATTTTGTATGTACTTAGGATATAGCCACAATGATATGTCATATAATATTATAATAATAAGTAGTATAAATATTACCGATTATAGTTTTTATTTCTTCATAAAAATTTCTATAATATCATATAGGTAATCATACGACTATTATAAGACTTTAATTTCTAGTGACCATGAGGCTGATAATAATGGATAATGCAGAAAAAGTTTCGGAATGGGCTGCCAAATATGTGGTGAAAAGGATAAAACATTTCAACCCAGGACCCGACAGATATTTTGTTTTAGGATTACCGACGGGTGTGTCTTAGTGTTTCTATATACTATTATTATTTACCTATTAGTTATTAGTTTATTACGATAGGATTTCGGTTCTCTAACGGTAACAGTAGGTAACCAAAAATAAATCATTATGTCTAAATGCAGGTGGAACGCCATTGGGTATGTACAAGTACTTGATTAAATATCATAAAGCCGGAGATATTTCTTTCAAATACGTCAAAACGTTTAATATGGATGAATACGTGGGTAAGAAACTATAAGAATTATAAAAATGCATGGAAATTATAAAAATTACTATACACAATATAGGAGTATAGGATAGACACTAAAATAATTTTAACATAAAACGTAGGACTAGATATTTTTTGAATCGGCCTTCTTAGTTTTCCTACTCTAATATTTAACTACCTAATTTCTACATTATAATGTTTGAAAAGATGTAATGTATGTGTACAGGAATACCAAGAGATCACGTGGAGAGCTATCATTATTATATGATGACAAACTTTTTCACGCACGTCGATATAGATCCAAATAACGCACATATTCTAGATGGCAATGCTGTAGACTTGCAGGCAGAATGTATGCATTATGAACAGTTGATAGAAAAGGCTGGCGGGATTCACTTATTTATTGGAGGTAGGTACAATAATTGTTCATATTGTATTATACTCGGCAGTGGTTTGAATATGTGATATAAATTGATTTCATCTACATACCATAATATATCATTATGAGTTATGACATTATGTATTATGATGTAAATGTATAAAATATAAATATATAAATACCCGTTACAGAGAATATGATTTTTACAAAAAATATTATTAATTAAGTCTTTTAAAATACTATTTACCCGTTAATATTCTCCTAGAAGCCACCACTTATACACTGTATAGTAGTGTAAATGTAAGGCATAAGCCATGAGGTATAAAAAAATTATACTGCCTTCATTGCACCATTGAATTCATATAATAATACGTATATATAGCATACTATAATATTACTTTATTTTTCTAGTTCTAATATAATTTATAGTAGGTTTTACATTTTTGTTGTTTTATTCGGTTTGGATTTCGTATTTATTGAAAAGGCATCGGTCCGGACGGTCATATAGCGTTCAATGAGCCCGGCTCGTCATTGGTGTCTAAGACTAGAGTGAAAACTTTAGCCCGAGAGACATTGGAAGCAAATGCCAGGTTTTTCGACAATGACATTGATAAAGTCCCCAAACGGGCACTGACGGTTGGCGTAGGAACGGTTATGAAAGCCGAAACGGTAGGTACCTTATAAACGCTAGTATGCTTCCCGTTAGTAAATATTAAAAATATTAACTGGCTGGTATATTTGATATTTTAGAAGACGCTACAACCGCATGTGTCTCAGTTATCTCCGTCTTACAAACGTACAATAACATAGGTAGCGAATTTTATGTTCACAATAATAATCCACTTTACTGTTATTTTTAAAATTAAAGTAAGCTGACTTATTATAAAATTTAAAGATAAAATTATATTATTTAAATTCTAGTAAGTAGTAAGACGTCTCAGCATCTGAAATATTTTATTGATATTTTAATTCTGAATCAAGTTATAATAATTTTAAAGTTTACAGTTAAAATACCTACCTACTCATAACTTGCTTCGTATTCAAAATACCAATAGAAGCCACTAAGATGACTTAGATACCTAAATAATAATTTTACTTTTAAATTCTTTAATAGATAAATTCATTCAATTTTCAAAAATAACAAAAAAAAAAAGAAATGTGACTATATAATAAATTTATAAAAGATATACATTTGTAAAACTTTAACACATGCGTGTGTGGCGCCTTCTTTCGGTTTTTTGATTTCTATAAATAAATTAACATAATAATTCCTTTATTTACAATGTTAAAAACTTTGTATTTTAATTTTTTCTGTTTTGAAAAGTTTATATAATAAAATGTCTGTAACATAAATTTTGAAATATCCTGTAATAGTCAATAGAGCAGTATGGGCCAAATGTAAACTTTTATACAAATTATTTTTTTTACCTAGAATTAAAAGATGGTTTTATCTCCTATACTGACGTTTTACTTGACGATACAGATGGAATAATTCATTTTGACATGTTGAAAACTCAGTGTTCATTTCACATATATAATAAGTATCAGTTATAGTGGACCTCTAAAGGTTTTGTAGTTAAGACTTTAAGAGGATGCTACCCGTGCATTTGTTGTCTCCGTCTTACACACGCCCGACATAGCAAAATTTCGTTCACTAGTTTCATTACCTATTGTGATGATAATTTTGATATTAGAGTGAATTTACTAATTATACAATTTTTAGATAATAACATTATCTGTGCTTAAGCGTTGGCTTCTATTCTATAGTTTAATTTTCAACCGAGATATGAGCATTTTTAATTTTTGATATTTCACTGCATACTTGCTCATAGTATGCTTGAACACATTGAAAAATCACCAACGCTTAAACACAGATAATGTTCTTACCTAAAAGTTTGATAATAGGTCAATTGAATCTAATATCAAAACTAACAGCACACTATTGAAACTAGTGAACGAAATTTTGCTATGTCGAGTGTGTGTAAGGACAGAGACAGCAAATGCATGGGTAGCGTTCTCTTAATCATATATTATAAGCTACATTGGTTTTTTTTAAATATAAATTGCTATCACTATGGATTTTTATGAGTACTTATCTAGTAAAAATGGTAAAAAGCTTATAATTTTCAATTTAACATTAATATATTTTTTTTTTTTTGTAAAATATTGACTAAAAAAGGTAAAAAAAAAAGCGTTGCATATTAATAATAAGTTTTTTTTGAGCATGTAAAACCATTGAATGAAAAAAAATTGGTTTTTGAAAACATAATAATGTAATAACTAATAACTAATAATGTATGTAGTAGGTAGGTATATAAGGGAATACCTACTTGTGTTAGACATAACTATTTCTCAATATAATTGCATACATATAATACTATACAAATTGTTTAATTAATCAATGTATTTTACTTACTATAGGTTATGATATTGATCACAGGATCACACAAGGCGTTCGCTCTGCATAAGGCCATCGAGGAAGGCGTCAATCACATGTGGACTGTTTCGGCGTTTCAACAACATCCAAAAACAATCATATTATGTGACGAGGATGCTACATTAGAATTGAAAGTAAAGACTGTGAAGTATTTTAAGGTGAGTTCATGTTATTCTAACATTTCTAACTGCAGACATATATAATTAATAAAATACTGTGCAAGAATATGATATACAAAATTGTAATTGAAAAAATAAGTAATATTTTCAATTCAGATTATTTTATTATATAGTTCTTTATTTTTACCTATTACACAAATGTAGAGTAAAATTATTACACAGATTGATTCTTTCATACTGTTGTATGAAAGTAGATAATTCATACATTTTTACCACAAATGAAAGAAAATTATATATTTTATGAATTTTTAAACAATCCTGATTTAATTTAATGATAAATAATAATAAATAAAAATTGATTCTAATCAGAAATTGGTCAGCTAAGGGTGGAAAGGCCTATGGAGACATAAGAATTTTCCTTGGGCTTTACTGTAGGTGGCAAAAATGTTATCCAGAATTATACTACATTTTTATGCAATTTATTAACACATTTATAAGTAATCTATAAAAAGTCGTTCATTGAATAAAACATATTGAATAGTTTTTGTTCTAAATCTAGAGAAAAACATTTTTGTGAAATAATTTAGTTTAGCCTCAAGTCTCAACCCTAATCTCATAATAGTGTATAAGCATATAACGATAATTCCTGAATATTTATTTATTATTCATGTCATCATATTATAGTATCACAAATAACAATAATTTATATTAAACAACTAGTAGATGAAAGCTTGTATATCAGATACAAATAGAAAGTTAGTGGGTACTAAAATAAAGTTTAATATTGTCTAACAATATATGCAAACAATTAATAATAAAAATTACTGTGGAAAGTATGACTATTTATGATATATTATCATACTATGATCAATAATATATTATAAAATTAAAATAAATAATATTAGTTTTTTTTTATTTCTTTTGTGGTTTACGTGTTATACTGGTGTAGTATTATTGTGTGTGGCCTTTGTTAAACATTTTCTCCACAACAAAAGTTTAAAAGTGTCTATTCGTCACTACTGTCAGACTTTCTTATAAGTCATCAAATATTATAATTTTTTTCTGAAAATGACTAACATAATTTAAATACTGACTATATTTAATTTCTTGTTGCATCATCAACTAAATAATAAACCCTTTAATATTTATTGTTTAATTTTTTTTTCCTAAATATTTATTCTATCTACATTTAAACCTTATATTTTTTTAATAAAAAATACTATGGCATAAGTAAATTTGAGTTCTGGACTTGAATATTTTGTCTGATTTGTGGGTTGAAAAATATCAATTTAAACTTAGCTCTTAAGTAATTGAAGCACACAATATATAAATTTCATATTAAAAATGTTCTATTAAGTGTATTGTTTTCATATTACAGGCTTTAGGCGCCGTTCATGAAAAGCTCATTGAAGACAACTCAGATTCATAATTATTCATAAAATAAAGTTCTTTTTTTTTAAAAAAGAAAAAGAATTCATACAAAATATAATATAAACAAACAGTTCTCAAAATAATTGTAAATAATAATCATTATTGAATATATTTTTTTATAATTATATATAATATATTATAAATAAATACATATGTATTGATTTTATAATTTGTAATTAATTATTATGTTATCTATGACTTCCAGAATTTATAACAGAGTATATCTTAAGAGGTTAGGTATGCTATAACATTTACGGTCTTCATATTTTTTTTATAAGTTATACCAGGGGTCTCCAAACTTTTCTATTCAAGGGCCACGCCACAAAAAATATCATCATCTTTAAGCGGGCCAAAAGTTTATACATATATATTATAACACATAATTTTTATTTTTTAAATTTTAGATATCATCTCGTATATTTATTATCCTATGGAGGCTGATTAAAATTTGTTCGAGAGCCGTAGTTTGGAGACCCCTGAGTTATACTATAAACATTTTGGTTGAATAAGATTTTTTGACAGTATTATAATATTTTAAAAAAATTTAAGAGGGAAGAGGAAGAAAAACTTAATTGTAATTCTACACTTCGCATTTATTTTTTTATTTATATTTTAAAAAAACTGTCATACAATAATTGATTTTTTGATTAAGGCCAAATTATTCAATTTTATCATAATTGTTTTTACTTATAATTAGCCTAAACTACCATTTAAACTTTTAATTTATTTTATTGGAGATGTATTATTGTTGTAATGTCAGTATTCTCCAAACAGAAAATTAATATTTGTAATAATAATCAAGATATAATATAGTGAGATACAGAAAGGATATACAAATTTGTATTTATATTTTTATACGGATATAAAAGGAAAGTTGAATTTTAAAACACAAGGAAAATCAGTATAAAAGGTTATTTAAATTTAAAATAAAATTTTAGTGCATATTATATATATGTATATATATATATTTTTTTTTGTTCCAATAGGTTAATACCACAAAACCAAATTACGCAGATGACAATATTTGATTAAAATACAATAATATCAATGATAATAAATAAACAATAATATATAAAAGCAACATTGAGAGGATTAAGTATAATAATTCTATAATATGACTAAATACAATATAATATATAAACAAACATGTAAGTTAAGAGTTAATTCAGTACAAAATATGGTCAACCAGAAGTGACAATATATTAATACTACATTTTAAGTTCACTAACTTTTATACCTTTCAATAATAATAATTATAAAAATAATAAGCATAATGTAAAATGAATAAAATCAGTACTGTGAGATAAGGTAAAAATAAAAATTAATATGATTGTATTTTTAAAAGAATAAGGTGTTGACAGTCTTATACACTTAGCGCGGCCACACTTTAAACAATCAAGAGGTAAAAATTTTACTTATCGACAAATATCACAGTAGTTGTACATCAGTATTATTACATGCATTTTTTATAACTATAAATCAATATGTTTTTTTTAAATTTTGATGATAGTATTTTTGAATCAATAAAAAAGTAGAAAAAAAAACTGGTTTAAATGAATTATATTATAATTAATAATAATATCATGAAATAAAGTTCTTATAAATGTCTTTATATCTGTTATTCACAGTAGATTTCACAAAAACATCATTTTCTTTATATTTAATCAAAAAAAAAAAAAAAAAAAATTTAAATACTCTTATACTTGATAATATACTAAAACATGAATATGATTAACATGTACATTTATAGAAATAGGGTTGAAAAAATAAGTAATAATAATATGACTCTTGAGTCTTGACTACACAAATATATAAAATATAATAGATAGTATTAGAAAAATTGAAAAATATATCCTGAAAGCAATAGAAATAAATAATATTATGATAGAAAATTGATAGATTGTCATGTCAATAATAAATATGGTAAATTAAAGGGTAAAATGAAATGAAGTGTGATCTCGCGTGGTTTATTATATTTGATTTAATGTAATACATTCAACATAAACATTGATGGTGTCAATTAAATAATAACAATAATAATAATAATAATAATAAAACCAAATAAACAAAATAGTAGTGTTAAGATTGTATATCATCACATTATTAACATACATTGTATGTATATATACATATAATATGTATACATCGCAAAAATTACAAAGGTATGCCCAATCATCAAATATATGTAATATGTATATATATATATATACTTATACATACATACATACATACATATACTTATACATATATACGTTTTATGTACAAATACTATGCATAATCTAACAAAACATGAAAAATTAATTCAAAGAATGTTAAACAAATAAAAATTATAATATTAAACCCATTGAGCTAACCATTCATTATTAAAAAAAATAAATGCACTCTAAATTCTATAAATCTATAACCTTAATAGTTAAATAACAAGAAAAAAATAGTATATTATTTATGTACAGCTAATTATATTTTATACTTTTAATTGCAAACATTCAAAAGACGAATGAAATCAGAAATAATTACTGATAATATTAGGTTAGAGTAAATTCTATAAAACTATTAAAATTAATATTTTTGTTTTAATATAAGTTAGTGATTTTTAATTTAATATAATATCTCTACTAAATTAAGCTAAATTGTATATTTATCAACTACTATACATAGCATAAATAGGATCTGATAAATAAAAAATAAAATAATAATAATAATAGACACCGTCATTTTGGTTATTATACTTGTGTATTATTTATATTTGTACCAACACCCTAAGAAAGGAACTTTTATAATTTTTTTTTATTTATTTGTTAAGTTAATGATTGACCCAAATAATTAACTTATTGTAAAAATACATATACGATACATAATGTATACTTTTATGGTGCTTAAATTTTTTTAATTTAAATTATATCACATTAACACTTATAAAAAATGTAGTTAGCCAAGTGCTTATAAGTTTCAACATTATGATTATTATAAAAATGTGATTTATTATTTTATGGTCCAAGGATAATCATAATATTATATAATAATATATTTTACAACTCATTTAATTAATTTCAGTTAACAAACTAAACAATGAGCATTATACATAAATACAATGGAACTAAGTCATATAAATTAAGCTATTTTCTTCTAAAAATGGTTTTAATATAAATATATATAATTCTGCATAAGAGTGCATGACTATCATTTTTAATACAACATATAATATATATATATATATATATTAATTCAGTATGATTATGTTATACTGTCAATATTATTAAAACTCAAAATAAAAAAATAAGTTGAAAAGTCCCTGTAAAGTATAAGATTAAACTCTAATAAATAGATAATGTGTAATACATTACTATTTATGGCTATCATCGTCTAGTAATCACAAAGGCGCATCTAAAATCTAAATTAACAATATTAACGTAATGTAATTCAATATTAAACTATGTAATATATAAATATATAATGTATTGATTATTATATTATTATTATTGTTACGATTGAAATACATTTCGGGCTAAAATAATGTTATATTTTGTAAATTTTGATAAAAAATATTAAATAAAAATATCAAACCACTAAATTATATTAATTTTGTATATAAGGTTTTATAATTTTATTTTAAGAAATTATTACAATTTTTAAAAGTGCATATTATATTAATAATAATAAAAAACAGAATGAAAATGTAATAGAATATATTTATTATTTTATGATTAATTTATTTCAATCAATGAATAATATAGTAAAAAAAAATCTAACTCATAACCATAAGGCAAATTGTTACAAAGACTATCACCAAACTTTTTCCCTAAATTAATATCATTAAATAATTTTTCACTAAGAAAATTCGGAATATTTAAAAATAAATTAAATAGATGGTTAATAATTTTGTGACTAAATAATAATTGGCCACTTTTATATAATATTTTATTATTTTAGTAAAATAAATAAATTGAATTAAATTGCAGCCAATTTGCATAACAAAAATAGCTTTTGAATTTATATCTATGTTTAAAAAATATACTTTTCTATATACAAATATATCCAACACCAAAATACATAAAGAAATTTAAAATATGTATAGCTAGAGTAAAAAATGTTCAAGTGAAAATTTCTGTAATACTTTATATCAACTACAATTATGCATGCAGTTTGAATTATGAATTTTTAACCATATTTTAAGGTAAATACATGAAAGTGTAATTTTTATAATTTATAATTGATAATAATGGTATTGTAATTAAGAATTACATCAAATTGACAATAATCATAATTTGTACTAAACACTAAATTGTATAGTGTACAAATTAATTATAATTATTTTATGGGTGTTTATTTTGAATTTATTTTTATTTTTATAAAAATACTAATATTTTAATAAATATTCCAATAAATTTAATCAAACTAATTAAATTAATTAAATTATTCTAAATATGTTATTAACATTATATTGTAAGTACTTAAAAATACAAAAAATAAAAAATAAAAATAAAAAAAATATTGTATACTTTAATTTCAATACATCAAAATATCATTTAAAGCCAATTAATCAATTTGGGTAATATTTTGATAACTTAAGATTTATGTTTATTAGATAGTTTTAAAACTATTAAGTGAAAATAAAAATTTTAAAATAAAAATATAAACTAATGGATATTAAAATTTAACTGTTAGTTTGTTTAATTTTTTTGATTAGTAAGTTATTAATGTGATATTATTAATTTAACTCCACAACCATAAAAATAATAACTAAAAATAAAAATGTATTATTGTAGTGAACATATAATATGTTTTATGAATATAATATATTAGCAATCATTGAGTTTATATCTAATAGTGACATATTTTGATATTAATTCAGACTAAAATAACTTCAAAAAATTATTAAAAATGTCTAAGCCTATAAATATCACCCATATTATTAAATGATTATATTTTAATTAAAAAATTACAAACAATAATTATTGTCACTTTAAACAAAACATAAAAATATATACGAAAATTATGATATAATCGTATTATATACAGCCAATAATAATGCTGTAAAAAAAAAAATACAAACAACAACTACATAATAAAAATATTAATGTATAGGACAATGTAATATAATATTTAGCTACTATATAATAAAAATATATTTGAGGAATATATTTTCTCTAATATTACACCCAAAATAATAAATATAAAATAAAAATTGTCAAATAAATAATTATTAACATTTTACTAAAATATTATAAAGAATATGAAGATTAAGTAATGGTATGTTATATTTATTTAAATGATTATTATTATTATTTTTTTTTTTAAGATAAAAACTTAAATTTTTTAGACTATATTTGACAAAGAATTGAACATTAATAATTTAGAAATTTTTTTTAAAAATAATTAATACCAGAAGTAGCATAAAAAAAATGTTGATCAAATTTTAGAAAATGTTTACATATAATGTTAAATCAGATATTTAAGTGAATTAAATTAAATCTAATAATTAGTAATATTTTAGTCTGAAATGTCACATTTTGGTTTTCGTTAAACAGGACAACGAATGCTATTTTAAAATTACAATTTGAAAAAATTAGTTCCATACATATTTTAATATAATATATTTACATAATAATGAGAGTACATTACTTTATGTGTGTACAGTATCAGTTGTAAACATGTACAGAGGTCTGACTTTAATGACTAGTTGATCTGTGTTGGTAAGTAGTGGTGCCATTAATTCACTATCAGACCTAGAAATATAACTTCTGTATAATATGCACATGACTCTTAATACGTGTTAAATATAATATACCTCTGTGATAATTCCTACTCAGTGAACCAAAGGGGTTGATATTGATGATGAGTTTTTGCCGGACTTAAATAACCATACACAGCAGTTGGTTGCATGTGAGCTGGCAATGGATGTGTAGCATGGGTGGTAAGTAAAGGTCTTGCACTTGCATGATGTGCAGGAGGTGGAATTGGTCTAATAAATAGAAAAATACCGTATTAATACAATTTATAAGTTTTTTTTTAATTAAATTATTAATCACCCTGTAGTAAAAGCAGTAGGAGGAACTTGTGGAGATGGTAAATATGCAGCAGCAGTTGGTGGTTGACCAGTAGTTACATAAACTGCTTGTCGACGGTAAATATCACTTTGGTGGTACAAAGGTTGACCAGCCAAAGGAGACAGACCGCGATTAGCTCCTAGGGATTGTGGAGAAAGATGAGCAGCTGTATAATCAGCTACATGACTTCTATGAATAAAAAAGAATTAAAATAAATAAAAAAATTATTGTCAAAAAATAAACGAAGCAATTCTATAATATAGTGTGGTAAATATAAAATTTAGAATTTTTATATTTAATAGTTTATGATTTTAGCATGTATGATTATTGAACAAAGTTTTGATAATATGGTCGGTAATATAAAACTCTAAAAAAAACTTAGATACAATGAAAAAAAAAACCAAAAACCAAAAAAATTTTCCTAGCACAGTTTAGCATAAAAACACATTTAATACTATAAAATAAAAATTTAATTGTTTTGTTCTGTAATTATTGTTTCCTACCTAAAATGTATACTACCGCCTAAATAGAACTAAACTACAATTAAAGTGTATATGCAATATATGTCATAACTCATAATACATACTATGATCTAAGAACATCACATAATAAAAAAAACAAACCTATGTACAAATACAAAAAAAATGATAAAAATATATTTAAAAATTTGATTAACAAAAAATTAATATTGCCCAATAAAATATGCTAATATGATTTGAGTAAGAACACAATATAAAATGTGTATTTTATTCTATAAAATTAGTTTAAATAATAAAACCGTATATTAGACAATTAAATAAAAACAACAAATACCTTCAAAATCTAAATCCTACCTTTAATTTCTCTTTTTTTTTTAGGTATAGGCAAGGCTGTAACTGGAAATTAGTTTTTTTTGGGGGGGGGGAAACCACCTCCCCAGGTACGGCCTTGAATCTAGGTACTTAGTTAATAATTATTAGCTTATGAAGCAAATATAATTAGTGTTATAGACTTTCTAGATAATATAAAATGTAATGAAACTTATAATAATGGACTATTCAAATTAGTATTTTACCTGTATGCTTGGTGTACTGGTATAGTTTGTTGGGTCCATGCAGTTTTTGGAGCACTAATAATATGTGAATCTCTACTAGAATGGGCTACTGGAGGCTGTAATTGATAGTCCATGGGATTGGAAATGTTGCGTTTATGTGCTGAGGGTATTGCATATGATAAACGTTTGTCACTATAATAAATATGGTAAAATATCAATAAAGTTGAATAGATTCTTTAGTATTTTATTTGTATTACCTAGCATAAACTATATGCTGATCATGAGGTGTGACATAATGGTAAGGATCTTTGCAGTTTGTCCCACTACAATAGTACTCAATAGCTTGTGGTGGTTCTGGTTTGCTTGTGCCCAAAGCATTGAAAATATTACAATCTTGACTTTGATGTGTATGTTGTCCTTTTGATACAATTCTTTTTAGTTGAGACTGAGACATAGTATTGCCACTATGAGAAGAACTATAAATATAAAATTTTATTTTTTACAAATATAAATAACAAACAAAAAGCCTAATGTAAGGTTCACTATGAATTATAAAGTGAAATAAAATATTTACAACATTGTTTTAAACACCACTTAGTTATTATATCCATTCAAACTTTCATTACATCTACCATAAATAAAGTGGTGGATACATAAGGAGGATGGGGCCCCTCTCAGCTTCCCCTCCTTGGGATTGTGTTTATCTCATTATTGTTATTTATAATATTGGCCTGAAAGTCGATTTTTTTATTTTTATGATACTAATAGATGCTAATTATTACACATGGAACACTATTTATTTATTCCTGATGCTGGTTATTATTTCGTTATTAAGGAGGCTGGAGCAACCATTTTTTTTTCAAACATTTAGCTCAATAAGCGAAAGTAAATTAAATATACTTCCAGTAGCTTAATTTAAATTTTTAAACTAATTTTGGTTTGTCTCAATCTTTCCTAAGTTTGCTCGGAAGTGAAATCTTATATTATTCATTTTATTGCTATCTAAGTCAAGTATAAGTATTTTTTGAAAAAAATATCAACTTACTATGCGTCATATTATATTAACTAAAAATAAAGTTGTAAATATATTTCCGAGCAAACCTAGAAAATAGACTGACGAATTCAATTGTGTTTTCAAAATTAATACAAATCAATCGAAACTATATAAATTGTTATTTCTCTGTTGGTACTGTTGCAAAAATATTTTCTTCGAATTCAATGACTTGTGCATGGGAGTGTGGGCGTTAGAACATTTCTAAGAATCTTAGTAACCAATATCTACGATTATAAATCAATTTAAAGCTAACGACTACGGAAATGAAATGATAATGTATTGTAATTGTAAAGTATAAAATATATGGTAATAAGTAAATTTATGTTACGACCAAACAAAATAGAATATTAGTCTTCTCAGTCATTAGTTTCATACTACATCTAGACTAAACTATTCAACCAGTGAAATAATTTTTTTACCAGTGATTGTAATTTTAAATTTTAAAATAAATGAAAAATAGAGTCTTGGTAAAAAAAAAACACGTATCAACGTAGGTGCACCATGGAAAACCTAATATGGCTAACTTAAAACGTAAAAAACACAAAAATCATGATAAAAATGATGAGGTAATTATAATATATTGAGTTTTTTACAAACTAACGGTTAGCTAATGGTTAGTATAAATAATATATGAGATTATAAATTATAATTTTATTTTTATTAGTTATAACTAGGGCTCAGAAGTTGATGCATTTTGCATTTTTTTTTTTTTTTTAGGCGATGCTTTCCTGACCATAAATCAGTTTCATTAGCATGTGAATCTGAATAACTAATTTTTATTTTGCATTTTTTGGTATTTATAACTTTTTATGTCACTTTTCTGACATTTTTAGATCATTTTAACACATTTTTACTGATTTTACACTTGTTCACTTCTTATCGTTTCTTGTTGACCATTATGACGATAACTTAAAACATGGAAATTACGACAAACAAATAATATTGTAATTTTTTTTATTTCCCTATTTTAAGGAAATTTTTGTTATTTTTATGCCATAGTAGTTGCTGCCTGTAGT
Organism: Aphis craccivora; assembly: GCA_009835225.1. NCBI lineage: Eukaryota > Metazoa > Arthropoda > Insecta > Hemiptera > Aphididae > Aphis > Aphis craccivora. The sequence continues at coordinate 214,567 of VUJU01000038.1, forward strand.
TTGTAGCTTTGATAAACTTATATAGAATTTTATAGTAAAATAGAGTAAAAGATTTAAAAAAAAAATGTTTTTTTATTAATTTAAAACTAATATTTGTAATTTTTTTAGGTCATTTTTGCATTTTTATGTCATATTTACATTTTTTTAGGTCATTTTTTATTGTTTTTAAGGTCATCAACTTCCGAGCCCTAGTTATAACTGTTAGTATGTAAATTTATACAGCTAATTATTAATATATATACCTACATTTTTTTTAAAATTGTATATATATATAAATATATACAAACAATATATATAATATATTTTAAATACATTCTATATATTTTTTTATTTAAAAGAATGAACACCTAAATGATTCTTTGTCATCAATTTCGAATTTCCTTGAATTTGAAACTCGGATTAATGATTCTATACTGATAAGAACAAAATATTTATTTATCAATTATTCAAAAAAAAAAAATATGTTTTGATATAATACATGTTTTAATTATATTATTTATATTATATTATATTTCTATAGTGAAATAATTCTATTACAAAAGTGTATAACTCATTTGAGTATAATTAGATATTTAACGAATAATGAAAAAATGAATAGTAAAATTTAACATTTTTTTTTTTTTTTTTTTACATAATTTTGAATTTTTTTAAGAGGATATAAGCATCATATTTTAGACATATTTAGAGAATATAAATCCCAATTAATAACTCTATCGTTGGTTTTAATAAGTATTAACTATATGTGAGATGTATATATAATATTATATCTTAAGTTAGAACTATTGAAACTATATAATATATGAAAAAGTTATGATAGGTAAGGTAAAAAAAACAGGAGTTATAAATGGCATAAAATAAATGGGTATAATAATTTGTACCTGTAATGGGGTTCGTGTTTTATTTCATTAGGCAATTGTAATTGTGGCATATAAATAGGTTGTTGAGAGTTATTGGCAATTGAAGAATGTTGAGAATATTGACTACCATTTAACTCTATACCTGGAGGACTATTGCGGCAAGCAATATATTCACCATTCTGAAAAATCAAAATTAAAAAATTAAATATTAGTTAACAAAGTTATTTTTCTAATAATTGTTTATTACAGACTACTAGTTGTAGATAGTAATAATTTACAAATTAAGCAAGTTGAATCAAAAATCAATTTAGTTCGGTCGCAACGTTCAACATGAACACACGCTCTTTTATAATCGTCCGCGCTCTGTTATCATATCGCTATTATATAATCTGTCACAATAACATTACATCATTATCATGCCGCATACAACTAAAACAACGAAGCGAAAGCTATCTAACAGTTTACCCAGTCAAATCGACAAAAACACACGTTTTTATCACCCCGAACCGCTACGCCGTACTCAACAGGGATAAAGACAAAGTACTCACCACACCTTCAACTAGCACCACTGAAGATCCGGACAGACCATCTCACAAAGCTTACAAAGTTCACAACGCTAAGCCTGTGGCCCCTCCTATCAACATCAAAAACATATCCAACTTCTCAGCATTCAACACTGTCCTAAACAATATCACCGGACCCAATGGTTTTATCTGTAAGTCAACTCTGTCATACCTCATTCTACAACCCACCGATAAACGAACTTACAATGCAATAATAGATCATTTACATGAAACAAGCGCTAGTTTTCATTTGTTCCCCCCCCCAAGCTATCCCACATACAAAGTCATCATCAAAAATTTACATAACTCCACCTTACACACCGATATTACTTCCGCTCTTACTGAACTGGGACATTCAGTCAAGAGTATTTATAATGCCAAAAACAGGAAGTATTCTTCTTGGATATCTGTCAGCAATATAATAACAACGATATCCATGATATTACATCTCTTTTCAACACAATAGTGAAAATCAAAAAACCTATCAAGAAAAGACGTGGTCCACCGCAATGTCATAATTGCCAAGACTATGGACATACAAAGAATTATTGCTCAATATGTCAAATGTGGTGAAAACCACCTGACAATCGAGTGTACTAAGGACCAAAATAGTCCAGCCAAATGCACACTATGCACTAAAGACCACACCACAAACTTCAAAGGATGCACAGCATTTGAGTCAATATTTAAAAAATCTGCTTAAAAATTTTAACCAGTCAAAGATCCTGACGCTCACTTTTAATAGTCTCACCCAGAACCAAAACCATATCACATGCAGAAGCCACCAATAACCAAAATAAAATCACAGAACAAATATCAAATACATTTTCAAAACTCATATCCAATTTATTAAACTCTTTAATTAATCCATTAATTTACCTCCTTACCTCAGTCTTAAACACACTAATAGCTAAAGATATTATCTCCCCATAATACCATTGCATGCTGTCTCAATTACCTACATAAACTTATCTTTTCTCAGACCTATCCTCATTGATTTTATCTCAAATTCTAATAGAAACTATTTTATGACCAACCATGTCTATCAGTTATCACTATTAACGACTACATATTGTTAATTTAGAATTTATATTTTATTATTACTATTATTTCTTTTAGCCGTATCATTATTATTATAATAATAATAAATTGTAATAACATGCTATATGTTGACACATTGTAAAGTTTAAATAAATAAATAAATCAATTTATGTAGGTACACAATACATTTAAAAAGCATTCATTTTTTTCTTTAATTTTACTGAATTGTATGTTTAGTTTAAATAATATTTTATATATAAAATCACATAGCACAATACATCAGGTATATTAGGTTAGTTGACCAATCTAATTTTTCTAAGAAAAAAAGTTTTATTGTATACGCATCTTTCTTGGTATTAGTTAGGTGTAAAAACTTGTGCTCCCATTTTTATTTAAATCTTATTAAAAGTATTATTATTTTCAATTCCAATTTGGATCCTCAATATCAAAAATCGAGAAAAGTTTTGCTGGAGTTCCCCAAGGAGGAATTCTTTCTCCCTTTCTTTTTAATATCTATACCTCAAACCAGCCTACTTCCCAAAACACTGTTGTAGCTGATTACACAGATGATAAAACCATCAAATCAGTTGACAAAATCCTACTATTGCAACTGATCCAAGCTTATCTTAACTTAACCTTATACCATGCGCATGGTATAATTTATTGTTACACATTTTATAGTTATCTTTATATTACTTTTATATTTTTTTTAACTGAATGCAGTTATCTTATCTAGTATCCTAAATATAGTTTTATAACATTTTCTGAGTGATCCCAATGTAAGGAAAACTATATTTTGAAATATATTATATTACAGTAAACTTGTAAAAAACTACTCAAATTAATTATTATGAATAAGCTATTCATCAACACAAGTTAATATGTAAGTAAAAAAAAAAAAAAAAAATTCAGCAAATTTTTACTATATATTATACGTGTATTACCTTAGTTCAGAAAACTCATGCATGGTAGAAAGCTAAGACATGGTACACAAAATGGTGCATTAAGCCTAATCCTATCTCCAAATAAATCTGTATATACAATATTCATTCTATGCCACTCTATATACTCCATATACCCTAATGTCTATCTACATAACACCTCTATTCTTACATCTGATACAGTTAGATACCTAGGACATTAATTGGATGACCAGTCTCACTTGGAATAGTTAATCTTTTAGCTAATCTGTATCAAGATACTTGGTATAAATACACATGTCTGCAGGTTATGAATATTACTTTTACAATAAAGATTGAAAGTTAAAATTCTCATTGATAAATCATTACTTAAACCAGTATGGATCTATGATCTTCAACAATGGAGTACTACAAAAACTTCTAACACTAACAAAATCCAACAATTTCAGAACACTGCCATAAGGCAGTTAACAAATACCCCACCCTATGTATCTAATTACACTCTTTATTATGACCTTTCAATGAAAATAGTGACAGGAAAAGCTGCATGTTTTTACAAAAACTTTCATACCTGTCTCCAATCACCCTAAAATCCACTTAAAAAAACCTGTCCGCCCATATCTTATCTGGTTAGGTAACCCCGGGTGTCACTTAAAAAGAAACTGGAGCCATAACTTGTTAGGAAACTAACACAAAAATGAAAAAATATATATATATATTTATGAATATAGATTGTAGATAGATAATATTAACTAACTCGCAATTAATTGCCCACTAATAGGTAACTTCTTACTCTAAAATTCAATAAAATGTTTGTTCTATCTTATAAATAACAAAACTATTTTTTTTATTTATAATAAAACTGAATATTAATCTTACTTGTATATTAGAACTCTTGGATGGAGATTGGTAAATTACTGGAGTCGATCGTAAACTTTGAAGTTGTTTTTGATGGTAAGTTAAAGGTTTAGATGGTAATATTTCTTCATTATCACTCTCACCAACTGTTACACATGAAATTACGTTTTTGCGGTTGTTACGATTAGTTTTGATATTCAACTGAACTCTAGTAAGAAAATACAAAAACGTTTAGGCAAACATTTTATAAGTAATTCTCAATGTAGAACATACCCTTTAGTTGAAGCTTCATCTTCACTGTCTGATATTGTAATGACCGAAACAGCAGGAGATGGTGTGTCATGAATAGTTATAGTATGTTGTCTATTATTAATCTAAAAATAAATATTCATAGTAGTATTATACTGTATAATTATATTAAAATTTTAAAGTTAATTTAAATAATAAATTATTAACCAGTTGCTTATAAGAAGGAGAAGGTTGATGCCAATTTGGAATATTGTCTGAGGTAGATAATAAGCTTCCTCTATTAATTCTTCCATCATATTCTGCAAGTAAATGTAAAATTACATATAAAATAGAAAAGTGTTTAAATGAATAGTGGATCAAACCTTGAGGAGGAGTTCCTTCTTTAACCCGTTTTTTTACTGGGCTGAGTTGATTTGTTGTGTTTATTACAGTATCCTTTTTGTCTTGCCTATGAAGATGATGGTGGTGATGAGCAGGCGGTGCTTGTTGATAGTTTGAATGGTGATGATGAGATTGAGGTGGAGCCATGTGTTTTGTTGAACGTGATTTTCCACTATTATTAGAACTCCCCCAAATTGTACCAACCATTGTGGGGCTTTCCAGCAGACCATCATAAACATCAGCTGTTGTAAATGCAACTTGTCGTTGATCCTATACAATAAATAGTGTATTAATAAAATAATTGCTTATGTATCATATAAATATTAAATGAATGTACTTGTAATATTGCAGTAGCGGAATCAACAATCAAAGGCCTAGGAACAGCCCAATCAGCTGCAGCTGCGGCAGCAGATGCAGAATGCCATGCTGCTGAAGCTGCTCCTGCTCCAGGTGGTGGAACAATAGTCATTTGACGATGGTGAGGTCCAGGAGGAGCTGGCCAAGTAGCAATCATTTGACGACTTCCATCAACCATAGATACAGGCACATATTGCTGTTGACCACCACCAGGCTATATTATAATAAATATTTTAAAATAAATTTATATATATTATAATTATATGATTTACTGATTAATCAATTAAAACTCATTTCTTAAAAAATATCAAAATATTGGTAAATTTGAAATACTACCTAGTTAGGCAATACGTAGTAACAGTTGTCATTCAAATGTAAAATGTTAAACAAGTAAATAACAATTTTGTGTAAAAATTAACTATTTCTACTAAAAAAATAATAATAATAATAAAGTAATAAATTAATGACAGTAAACATAGGATAGGTACTGAATATTATTAATTGTATAAATAATGTTTTGCTATTTTTAATAGAATGTTTTTTTTTTGGCTCGTAAGTACAAAATGTGTTTTGGGTGATACTGATTATTTTAAAGTAATTTTTTTTATATAAAATTAACCTTAAATGCATTTTTTATGATTTTAGTGGATTTTCTTAAGTTTTGGAGCATTTATCATAGTTTGTTCATAAAATGAACAGACATTGTTGTGATTAACTTGAGATTTTCGATAAACTGCTGACGGTACAAATAATAAATTATATAGCACAACAAGTTATCGTCGATAATAATTTTATCATATAGCTAGACCTAGATAAGTATTACTAAATTAGTAACCAATTAGTACGTCCAGAACTAAGCAAGTAACAAATACTATAGCAACAATGCAATAAAAATATAAAATGTTTTTTACAATTTTTAAACTATAATAAATATAATTTAAATGCATTTTTAGAGTCTTTTAAGTAATTTTTGCATCTTTTTAAAAGCATTTAAATCTCAGGCCTATTAATAACGTTTAGTTAAACACAAATATTAGTGTGAATGACCCTGACTTAATAAAAAATTTGATTAGGCTTAAAAATAAACAAAATTCAAAAAACAATTGTTTCTTTAATTTTTTTATTATGTACCTACTTATGTTGTGTTTTTGTAATTACTTGTTGTAAATTATAGTATAGAGATAGTTCACAAAAAATAATTACCTGTTGTGTAATCAAACTAGTTGAATGTTGTATTTGTAATTGTGATGGATGGGGTGGAGGTGGCATAACAGCTACATGTTTTGGAGGTGAAGTTCCAGTTTGATAAGCTCCAGGACCAGCGGAACAAAGTATTGATAGATGTGCTTGATGTTGATTTGAGCTACCACTATATTGGCGAGCCATTGATCGACTGTTATATAACTGATACTACATACCATAAATTAAATCAATGAAAATAATCTATTTTATGGTTATTAATGAAATTAATTAAAAATGTATGCATATATATTATAATACCTGATTATTAAAAGCAAGAGTGACATTAGCATTAGTTGCTGGCACTAGCACAGCTTGTCCAGAACTTGAATGGTGATCAGGTAATGCTCGTCGACAAACTTCCATCATTTGTACACTTGCTTTCACATTATCACATCGAGCAAAATCAACCAAATGTGCTAATGTAACAAACGGATGTAGAAGAGCAGTATTAGGGTGTATTCTATTAGCCTGTAAAAAAATAATAACTTGAATAAAATATTTTAAAAACACATAATTACACACATGATGTGGTATATGTACAATTAAATAAATTATATAAAACTTAAAAGGATATTAAAATTTAGGTGTTGTCATAATTACCGGGTCCATAGATAACATTCTTTTAAGAAGATCAATAAATTCTCGTCTATCTGCTTTTTCAGCTAAGAGCTCACCCCCTTCCAAATCAGTTGGCACATTAACTTGTCCAATATCATCTAAACAATTAAATATGTATTTTCTTGCTTCTTTAGATTTAATTCCAGTTTCAGCTTCATGTTCTTCCATTATCTATTAAAGTGTTGTAATCTCTTAAATATTATAATTCGAATAAAATCAAAAATTAATGTGATTAGTTACTTTACCTTTAATCTCCAATTATTTTGATATGTAACATCTCTATAAAAAAACTTGGAGGTTTTTGAAGCATTTGTTAACATGTCTAAATTTGGTAAATTTTGTGTTTGGCATATGTAACGTATTTGATCATATTCTGATGATCCTGGATACAATGGCCAACCCAAAAATAGTTCTGCTACTACACAACCCAAACTCCACATGTCAATTGCTTCACAAAATGGTAAACCTATTTTTTTATCCATAAACACCATTAATGTATATCACAATTAACATCATAAAAAATATATTCTATATAATTATCATTATGTTTACCAAGTATGATTTCGGGGGCTCTATAGTATCGGCTTTGCAAATAAGTATTGCATACAGCTTTACTTTTATGAGATGCACTACCAAAGTCAATAACTTTAACTCTGTAAGGTTGACGGATAGGATCAACTAGCATTATATTTTCTGGTTTCAAATCTGCATGAATAAGACCTAAATCCTGTGAGACAAAAAATAATATTCAACCCTAAATTAGAAATAATATTGAATGATGAATAAATTATGAATTATTTAATGTACTTAATGTAAAATTAAAAATTAACTTTTTAACTAATTTTTTCCACCAAAATGACCTTTGCCTGTTATAGACGTGGCCATCTTCTGCCAAAGGTTGTATTCTGATTATTATCACCAAAAATAATTGATAAATTACTTTACAACCCCTGAACCCCTCATATCAGATATTATATTAAACATTATTATTATTGTTATTATTGTGAGAGGAACCAGTTATTCATAAAAAAATCACAGCCAATTATCATGTAGTTTTGGAATTTGGTAAAATAATATTAAATATATTAATATTTTAATATTATAAAGTTATTTATAAAATTTCAAGAGTGAAAGAATTAAATACTCCACAAAATATACCTAATTAGTTTAATGTAAATGAGAAATAAAGAATATATTCAAAAACACATTTACATGTATTTAACTAGCTTTGAGTTTGTCAAAAAACTTTTTTTTAGTCTAGTAAAAGTTGAATGTGTTAAAATATGTGTGAATTTTATACTTTTTTATAAAATTTTACATTTTCATAATTTAATATACCTATAACAATAATACTATACATGTGACTTTGTAATCACAAATATTTATGTTGTATAGTGTTTATACCTATTTTTTATTAATTTAATGTATTTTCTAATACTAAACCAATGATATCTACTATTCATAATAAATGTAAACAATGATTTTTAAACTTAAATTCTATAACTTTTACACAACTATAATACCTACAATGTTATATTAATACTTGAATATGCTGTGAATCAAATATAAATCCAGCTATGTGTATAGCATGTACATTGGAAAATACACTAGCTATGTGAGCAATAACAGTTAAGTAGGATGTAAATGATAGTTTATAATCAATATCTATGATAAAATAATGCATATTGTAATCATTAAGATTTGATAAATTTAGGTTTAGAGATCCTCAAAAAATATTTAAAATAATTAATTTATGTATATTTGGCAAAAAAAGGTCATAATAATTATAAACAAGGGTGACTTTTGATGGAAAACAGAAACCCTTAATTAATAAGTAATAAAAAATAGCCATTAACAAGAGATATAAAATAAATTAAAAAATTACCTTTAATTTTAACAAAGCAGTCAGTACTTGTTGTAATATTGGTCGAATAAATTTTAATGGCAGTGGACTAAATTTGTTTTGTTTCAGAAAATCATATAAATTTTGCTCCAACATTTCAAACACCAAACAAGTATGATTTTTGTGTTGAAAACATTCATATGCACGAACAAAGTTGTATTCGTCTGCATTTTCTTGGCTCAATCGTGACAAAATACTTACCTAAAAAATAAATATTAATACAATTTAAATTTATATTACTATCTCAAATATTAATTGAATTACAGTTAAATAAGAAATATATTAGTAAAATTACTACATTAGAATTCTTTAACTAAGTAATTATGACTTGAACTAAAATTAATTATCACATTTTTATAAAAATATTTATTACTTGTTTATATTATATAATTTTCAATTAATATTTTATATTATCTCAATTATTATTTCTAAACCTAGATATTTTATGTAGTTAGTTTTTATTAGTTTTAAAAGTGAAATTAATTATTAATGTATGTAGTTTAAAAAATATTAAGAATAAAACATACAAATCAATGTATAATACTATGATGTATTATTTAATTTATTATCCACTACCATATTTTATCTAACTTAGAATTATTTAAAAATAATCATTGTGTACAAACTTAAATTGACATAATTATGTATTTATTTAGTTTAATTAGTTATTTAATTTAATCATTTATTATAAAAATAATGCTTTGATGTATAAGCTCTTTAATTTTGGTTATTCTAAGAAATTAATTACACAAATGGTTTTTTTTACTTTAGTAGTGATACACAAATAACCCAATATTAGTTTCTTATTTTAATGCACATTTGTTATTTAAACAATTTATTCAAATATTAAGTAGTTTAATTATTTGTTTTACTAAGAACATGAGTTGGAATTTAATTTATCCAAGAGCTAAATTTTAATTTAGTGCTTTCAAATTCATTCTGATAGCACAGTATTTTATTAGGAAACACATATTTTTAGTTATCCAACAATTTATATTAAGAAAAAATTTTCAAACATTTAAACTGATACCATAAACCATATTGAGTCCACTGGTAAAAGTTAAGTTCAATATAGATTTTAAGTTATCAGCAATTGTTATAAATAAGTTTGATTTATATAGATTTATTTAAACTGAGAAGTTTCAAATGATTGATATATCTTACTAATATTGTATAATATTATGTCAATAACACGTGCAAAGAACATTACTTATAATATCAGTAAACTGGTATTTACTTGTTGACAATAGTAATATAACACACTCAGATTTATTAGATCAGTAGTTAACTTTTGATAATTATTGACTTAAAATATTATAATGATTAAAAAATAGTAGATTAAAGGAACACAAAATACAAAAAATAAGTATTTTTTATTTGGAAGAGCATTCAATTCTAAGACAAATGATACAGGTTGAACATTTCTCCTCAAATTATTCATTGAATTATAAGGAATGGAAAATGGGTCTTTGAACCCAGTTCATCGTAATTGCCTAACTTATACATGTTCATATGTACATGTTAAAATTCCTCGATTTATAAAAATAATATTTTTTTTTTTACATTAAATTTTCACGTCACCATATCATTTCATATAGCCATAGCTAGCATAATTTAACATTTTAACATTTAAAATAAAATTTAAAGAAATTGTTTTCTTTAATAATAGTAAAATATATAACATTACTTTATGAACAAGTATAAAATAATATCATATCTAGTATTATGACATTTATAACTTATAAGACTATAAGTTGTATAAAAAATTAATTATGATTAAAATTAAGGAACTCGTCATTTTGACAAGTGTAGGTGTAATTTTTTTTTAATGAAGTAATTATAAACACTTAATATTTGTATTTTATCAACTTGGCTACTTAAATATTAGAATTTGATAATACTTTAGTTAATAATATTATTTATCAAAAAGAATATATTTATTTTTTATAGAACCATTTAGTACTGCAGATTTGTAAATGTCAAGTTCTAGGAATAATAAAAAAAAAAATGTCAAAAATACAGTTTTGTGACAATTCTTTAAAAATTTTGTCTAGTGTTGTCATAATGAATATTTTATTATTTTAACAATATCATGTATCTGTATTTATTATACTAATTGATTCTTTATCAAACAACACACATTATTTCGAAATCTATTAATGTTTTTGACAGGCTTGGATCCAGAACATATTTATGGGTGGGTGGGGAGACAATGACCTTTGCCCCCCGTTGAATCCGCACCAGGTTTTTTGAAAATATTTTGCTAACATAATTGCCAAACAAAATAAAACAACATATTTTTATCATTAAAATCTTATAAGTATCTTAATTTTTTGAATGACAACATACATTTTTAATTTTGTTTTTTAAAGTTAAATATTTTTCAAAGTACCTATTTCAATACATAAAAATTGTAATTTAGACGAGAAGTTTATGAGTTATAAAACACTTATATCATATAATAGATATTTAGAGTGATAAACTAGAGAAAAAAAATAATTTTAAATTGCTATAATATTATACCTACATTTTACATATACAGGGTACACTCAATTATCTGCGGAATAGGGTGGCAGGGGATCCACATATAAGCAAATACCATGAATAATGATTTTTTCAATAAAAATTTCAACATTAACCAAAAAGTATAAATATTAAAAAAGTGTATTGTATTTTACGTTGTTATCGAGTAATAGGCTATCACAACCCAATTTAACCGATCATGATGTATAACGTAAGGATTAAGAATATATATATATATTTGTATACATATATGTATGTAGATGATTCAGCAGAAGACAACAGATAATCGAGAGTACACTGTATTTATAGATTTATAGGAAAATATATTACTCACTTCAATCTGACCTTGCCTAGCATAGGATGGATGATTCTTTAGTATTTTAATTGCAACAATTTCATTTGTTCCTTTTTTCCAGCATTTTACAACCTAAAATATAATATATTTAATGTTTTGAAACATACCTGTTAAATTAATTTTGGATTTACCTGACCAAAAGTTCCTCGACCTAAAAACTCTAGAACTTCATACTGATTCGTCATTGAGTACAGTACTTCGTGCTGGACCAACTGATAATCACCATCGGCTCCCTGTTTTCCTTGTTGCCCCGTTGTGGTAGTGGTAGTGGTAGTAGCAGTTGATGCAGTATTTGCTCCTCCAACTCCAAAATTTGACTCAACACCATTTGTTACACCGCCTTCACACGACTTCCGCTAAACAGTTTATTAATCTTTTGTTTTTAAAATAACCACTCATTAATTTTAAACATATATAACAATGTTAAAACCAATGATACCACATTATAAAAAATTCAGATAAAACCCTTAAGAATGACTATTAGAAAAATAAAGCAATTACCTATTATAAATATTTTAAAATTAAATTTAAAAATAATTTATCAATAAATCATAATAAATTTTACTTTGTTAAAATAAAATATCTAAATTTGTATAACTATTTTGGTAATAAAAATAGACAAAAAATAAAAAATATTTTTAAAGCTTTAAAATCAATAAGAATTATAGTTCATTTAATATTATTTATACCTTTTGTCCACAGCGTTGATATGTGTCTAATAATTTTATGGTTGATGCACGTATGAAATTCTGATTATGAGCAGATGATGGACTGGTTTTGATGTTAGAAGATGCAATAGATGTACCATGGTGTTTGCGGTACTTAATTGGTTCATATGGCACCAACTCAACAATTGGTTCGTAATGGTGGTGAAGTGAACTCAATTTGTATTTATTATGGTGGTAGTTTTCAGGGCCGCAAGCGGCGTTATGTAGTTGGTCCAGCTTGCGTTTTTTGTGATGCGTGACAAGTGCGACACTTTCATCAGCCACCAACCGTTCTGAACACAAACCTTGCGATTGACTGCTGTACATGTCACTCTGTAAAAAGAAATGTAATAGGAAATCATTTTTAAATTTAATTAATTAATATAGGTATGTATGTACTCTTTATAATTTTAGAGTTATTCAAATATTCACTATTATAATGTTATAATGATATCTGTATTTATACCAAGAAATAAAATTGTAGAGAAAAACACTTCCTGAGCTAATGGGCACCCCTTTTTGTAGGTATCCAATAATACAAATAACATTGAATACATTAGATATACCAAAATATACTAAAATGTAAAACCCAAGTATAGAATAGAAGTTAGTTTTGTAATTACATTCCTTTTAAAATAAAATAATTTAATAAATAAAAACTAAAACTACAAGGCATTTATATATTTTATTTTATTGGAAATTAAAAAACATTTAGTTAAGATTTAGAAAAATATTTTTTTTTTATTTAATATGGTAAGCTTCATAAATTTTATCTTATAGGTATTTTATTACTATTTATTATTTTAATTTTAACAGTATAGTTAATTACACATCATTTTTATGGCAATAAAGGTAAACATCATAATTTATTACATAATACATAAACTATTACCTAACATTTGTTAATATAAATATAAGTAGGATCTCTACCCATACTATATTAAGTGAATACTTATGTATAGAAAAATAAGTAACTTGATATCTACTTCTACCAAAAGCTCAACCAAAAGTGAAAACTTCTTTACCAGTAGACTTAAACCTATTATTTCAAAAAATTATGACAATTGCAGCCAGGTTATTATTCAGATACTACTTAAGATGCATTACTAATCAATAGTTAACAGTTTAAATTCTGGCCTAATTAAAACAATAGGTTTAAAACAATTTTAATAAGTATAAAAACCAGTAAAATATTTTATTCTTAAAAGTAAAGCATTATTTATTTAAGTAAGATTAAATAGAAGTTTAAATGCTTTAAAACCAAAATCTTATAATTAATGAATAGGTATCATAAGTCATAACATTTAAATTGTAACAGAACATCATTAATTTTCTGAAACTTATATTAAATATTTTAAATTGAATACATAATGCACCATAAGAATCAAGTGTTGTTACAAACAAATTATAAATTATAAAAACTTTAAAATAATAAATGTTAACTCATTTTTTTTTTACTTTGTACTCTAGGTATAACAAAAAGTACCTATCATTAAAGGAACATTAAAATATTTTTGGTAGAAATCAAAAAGTTATATTTCAACTAATAAGGTTAATACATTTTTAAATACTTAATTCGGTATTTAGCTATTTAGCTATGAAGTTAATGAAGATATAAGCACAGAAACATGGAACACTAACTGTACAACACGGAAACAGCGCCATAGTAGCAATTGGAACACCATGGCCCCCACACAGTACGTTATATTATTATTACCCCACACAATTTAATTATGTTTGTGTTTGTATACGTCCATTCATATTATTTTGGATATGACTGATACGTTCATACTGATACATACGTCTGATTTTTTTTTTTATAACTGCTAATTAAATTGTCAAAAATGGCGGATAAGACTAGTAAAATTCAAATAACTTAATGATAGTTGTAGCTAGAACCACTAGAGTGAGCTCATTCAATGTATTTTCAGCTGTATTTTCTATTGTTCATTAATAATCAATTACTGTGGCAGATAAGTTCAAAGTAGCAGATACTGCCGTTTGCCTATTAGCCACCGATATAAATATGACACTTGTAAACAGAAAATTTTTTTTCCTAAATGGAATACTTGAAAACTTTGGGATTCAAATTTAATTTTAAGGTACCTACTCGTTATAAATATATTTGTGATACTTGTTAATTTAAAATAAAACTCAAAATTATAAATTTGTAGTTTTATTTATTTAAATCATTTCAATATCACAAATTTAAATATAACTGTAATTAAATACTAATAAATAATAATAATCAATACTAACTATATTAATAAAATACACTTATACTTATGGGTTGTCAAAAAGGTAATTTTTTTTCACACTTGGGTCATATTTTAAGCTTATTGGTTACAGCAAAAAATACATTAATATGGATACCGATTAATTGAATACTAGACTTATTAGCAATACAATTAAAATGTTGTTTGTGGGAGGGGGAGGGAAAGTTGATAACTTGTTACACATGGAAAGCTTAACTAGAATCCCTTATAGGCTTTGTATGCAAATTCTCTGCAAGGTATATTATATTTTACCTGCTGTAATTTTCTTTAAAAATTAGTATTTTAATACATAGAAACTCCAGTAGCCAGAACCTTACATAACATGTTAACACTAAAAACACTTTTCAATTTTCATGAAATTATAAGTACAGCTTGTCAAGACTCCTTTATTTACATTTATAGTTCTCACTGGCTTAGACCAATAAATATTAATAACATATTGTAGCTATTTAACAGCTTTTTTAAAACTATTCCTATCTAGATATAAAGATTAAAAAAGATTTAAGATTTTTTTTTTTAAGATTAAAAAAATAAGAATAAATAATTTAAATGTCAGATTAGTGATATCTTTATGTCATATTAACATGCTGATATAACAAGTTTATTGAAATTATAAGTGGTAGTCATGTATAAGTAAGCTAGTGTACTAAAGCAGGGGTCTGAAACCCGTGCCCCCTTGAAGCGATTTTATGCGGCCCGCGATTGCAATTTATAATTAGTATAAAAATAAGGAATACCACATTATGTATTTATGTTATGTACGAAGTTATGTATTTATGTATTCATGTTATAGTTGATAAACTGCAAATAAAATAAAGTGTATGGCCTGTGAATTTTTTTTTTAATTTTTTGGCCCCTGACACCAAAAAGGTTACCGACCCCTGTACTAAAGTACCAATTTTATTAAAATAATGAAGAAAGCATTGAATCTATGTAAAAGCTATTGTAAGTATTAACCGAAAAAATGGAATTAAAAGGTATTTATAGTTTATCATTAAAATAAATATGATAAACAGTACTATAAAATAATATTGTATTTCAATTTACCTATTTTAAATGATTTCAGCGATTGTTTTCCAAAATTAGTAAATATTAATACTAGATTAAATAATATTATGTTTTAAGGAAAAATTGATAACCTAACTTAACCCTGTTTTAGATAATATATCTATACGATTAAAAAACATAGTTGCACCCATTCATATTGTAGCACATCGTTTAAATATAAAAACAATTGATAATGACAAAACTAATGAAAAACATATTTTACATATTAATGCTTCTAAATTCATTAACAATTTTGCAATGAATAGTTATGATTTGAACGATGAAGATTGTCTTACTGAGATTATGAATTATAAAAATAAAGGATTACACTCCAAAACCTTTTTATGGAAAACAGTTTCTAAGTTTAACCTTTAGTATAGTGGAAAAGTTTTAACTCAAGTTTATCCAAGCTGGCTGATAAAATATTATCAATACCTGTTTTTTGACTGCAACAGAGATCATCTAGGTTTTTTGCAAATGTACTTACTAAAAAACAAAATTGATAGTTAACTGAACGTGCTGTGAAATTAACTAATACTTCACACACTTGATCGAAATAAAGATGATGAAGAAGAAGATAATGATTAGAAAATAGAAGATTTTACACATAATGAAACAACACCAATCATTTTACAACATGGAAATTCATCGAATCATTGTGAAAAAAGTTTCAACTTGAATATTAATTCTACTCAAGAAGAGTGATTTAGAATTAGAAAGCTCTGGAATAGAAAATGAGCAATATTTTCTCCATGACACTGACAAAAGTTTGGGTTTTAGATGCAATGACCACAATTTATTACAGTAACAAAGATTTTTAAGTTTAAAAATACAGTATTTTAAATCAAGTTTGAGAAATTATTCAGTTTAACAAGAAGTTAAATAATATCATGTTCCTCTCATGTATCTAGATTAGTCTTTTTTCTGGTTATTTAATTTGTACCTATAGGCAATTTTTTTAATTACAAACATAAAAATATTTTTAAATTTTATATTAATATCTTAAAGAATTTGAGTTTTACCATATTTTTCTATTTTAAAGCGTCATAAGTAGTCAATAAGAAAGATGATATTATTAAAACAAACTTTTCCTACACTTTTCTAACACGGGAAATCGCGGACATGTTCAGTATTTTACTTTCTCGGAAAAGTGCCCATTTCTACTAAAATCTAGTTAACTATTTAAAAATTAATCCGGAGCATTTTATATTTAAACATTTTTCGATTATTACGCCATCTTATAGAAAAACAAATTCTATATAGATTTCATTAAAAAATTATAAATAATGTTGGATATTTCTTATCTTAAATCGTCTGTGAAAAATGAAACAAGTCGGTTAAAATTTATAATGTGCGGATAAAAGGGAATAAGTCTTATCAATAAAACATTATATCCGTGTAAAATGGAACAAGTCAACTTATTCCATTATGTTGCATTACCTACAGTTTTTTTTGTTTAATTAATACCAAGGTAGGTATAGTTAATTTCATACATTCCATCTCCAATTATACCATGTTTACTGAAAGAATTATGCTTAAAAGGTAATAAATCAAATAATATGATTGAGTTATTAAGTGAGTAAAAGGGTAAAGGTAAGTCAGTATCATGATGTTTTAAAGGTAATAAGTCACTTAAGTGCTATAGTTATTAAAATTTTCAATATGTTATGTTGTACAATAGTAAGGTTTTTTGGTACTTGGCCGGGGACCTAGGCCTCAAAAAGGTAAAGGCTACTCTCGATAGACAGCTGCCTAGCTTGCCTAGGCGGAAGTTCGACATTGGTACTAAAATTATTATGCTGGATTAAAAATAAACTAATGCAATAA
The DNA here is from genome assembly GCA_009835225.1 of Aphis craccivora. NCBI lineage: Eukaryota > Metazoa > Arthropoda > Insecta > Hemiptera > Aphididae > Aphis > Aphis craccivora. Next base: position 232,291 of record VUJU01000038.1, read on the forward strand.
TAAATTATAAAAATAAGTGATAGGTAAATTGTATTTTAGTATTTTGTATTTTTGATTATCATTTGTATTCTATTAAATTAATAGAATGCCATAAGAATGCCTATTTATATGTACCAGCCTTTGCCCTGCAAAATGTTTTGAAATAGTAACCAAATGCCTATTATTAGAAGCCTGATAATAGCCAGATCGTTATTGACAATAATGACAATTGACGACATTTTACGATTTACGATACAAATTATTTTCAATCATATACATATTTAGCAGTAAGTCATATACCTACCTTAAGACTACGGGCATTTCCAAATTCTTAATAAATTAATATTCAATATTATATTTATAATAAAGTGTAGCGTTTTCAATAATTTTATTCTGTAATGCTGTCATATACGACGACATAATTAGACTTATTAGTAAAAAAAAAAGACCAAGGGGGGATTTATCCCCCATATCCCCCTTCCCGTGAATACACCACTGTGTCAAAGTATATAAATACTTAAAGTTAGTAGGTATAAGTATATACAGCAGAGGTTCCCAAACTGTGGGTCGCGCTATACTTTGCTATTAAAAATAAAAATATATATTTTTTGTTGTAAGCAACTGATTCACTAAAAAAATGTCATTCATTGCTATTGTAGAGGGTCGCCAAATTTTAAAAAATTTCCAAAATGGGTCGTAAAATAAAAAGTTTGGGAACCTCTGATATACAAAATTTAAAAACATGATATTTTTTTTATATTTAAATTTTTTATTGATTGAATTAGATGTTGAAAGGTCCAATACTCCCTTGAAAATTCCTAATGTTAGATTCTGAGTGAAGCGAGGAATGTACTGGTTTTACAATGATGTTAATTTCTTTTTTTTTTATTCTGGAAACACTTTTTCTCTTCCTAAACTTGCTCAAAAGTATCAAGTGTAACATTTTTTTTGAAAGGTACCTAATGTTCTTGAGCTAGTACTTTAAAGAGGTCATCTTTTGATTTTCGAAATGGTACTTAAAATAAAAGTGGTAAAAGGAGAAAAACATACAATTTCACGATTTTATAATATTGAGTAATTACGGACGACGTTTTCTATCAGAAATATTGCTTCAAATGAAAAATGACAAAAACTTTTTTATGTTGTTCTTTACGGTTTAAAGTTCGGAAAATTTTAGCCATTTGATAATGTAATGCTATCTACCGAGCTTCACTCAGAATTGTTTTTGTTAGCAATGGTATACTGTTGCTCACAGATAAAAATTAAATAACCTTATTTATCCCACCTTCCCGAATTCTCACTTAAACCAGTTACTGAACTCATATTATAAGGTTACTGCGCTCAGAATTTTTGTTATATTTGATTTGATGTTAGTAATTGTTTAAGTAGTAGGTAAACATTTATGTTGCATATTTAAACGCTCTTGCTATGCATATTTGTCACAATATAAGTACATATATACTGGTCTCTACTCATCACAAATGTAGTGTAATGTATATTTATATTATATATATCACAATCGTTATAGGTAGGTATTGAGAGGTACACATGAGAGGCTTATATTATGATCCATAGACCATAGAAAACAAATTTTGGGGGATAATAGGTAAAATTTACAAAAATGCCATAAACTAACCCCATTACAACAAACATAACCAAATTACGCCACCGATTATAATAATTTGATAAAAAAAAGTTAAAGATAAACATTATTATTGACGTCAAAAATGTACAGCGAAAATAATAAGAATAACCATCAATAAGGTTTTTAATCGTATATTGTTGTAGAGTGGAAAGACCGTGGCAGGTGCCAAGTGGTTCAACACTTGCTAGGATTATGACGCGCGTCATCATCTCACCTTACGTTTGTTCACGTCACAACGTGGACAAACAAAAAGATAGTTGGTTGCAAGGAAATACGAAAAATATTAGAGCAAACATACCAGACAGCAATAATGAAATAAACCCGAAATAAAATACAACGGCCAAGTAACACGTCGACGATGGCCTTTCCATATTGACCTCGTTCTGTTATTTTTTCACTCTTCGGTAAACACATTTATTCCGTTGTGACGACCAACAACGCACACACTAGCACATCGACATTATTCGCTATAGTTGTAATACTAGTTACTACTTACTACTACAACAGTATAACCGCTGCTGCTACTACTACTACTACTATTATTATTCCTACTATTACTATCTAGTACCATTATATAGTTGCCTACCACCATACGACGACGAGGAAGCAGCGGCGGTGGGCAGTTCACCACAACACGCCACCGTCACCGCGTGTCATAGACGAATGTTTGGTAGAGGGAGTTAAATGGGCCGACAGCGGGGGAAGGGTGAAAACAATAATAATGATATTGTAATTTAAGTAAGTGTATCAAAACAATATTTTGCACATCTAAATCGGGCAAATAATGAGCGACTTACCTGGAACGGTGTTTAATATATGCCGGGCCAGAACAAATTTTCATTATTTTCTTCCCCCACGTCTTTAGGCGACCGAATCCGTCAGTCTGTGGTTGTCGTTCACACAATCACACCACTTTTCACAAAGCCATATTGTACAACGTTTCTACGTTTACAGTCACCATCCGTACAGAGCGCCCCGCGCAAACCGTCACACGGTTCCGTCCTCGTAGACGACAGACGACCAGCTCCTCCTGTAGACTCTCTCGAGGGATATGGTTATTTTCTCCTCAGTGCGACGGGCGAGATCGACACCTTTAAATATCACACTGGCACACTGTGAAAGCCTAAACAAGCGTCTCGGAGGCACACTGCGTCGATCAATCACCGAATGACTAGCCGCGCGGGACTAGGACTCAACAAATAGTTTCGGTCATCAATCGAGTTCCACGTACGAATCGTAGTGTTGGTGGCGAATGTTGTGTCGACAAAACAGGACCATTACACGTCAACACTGCTCCGGGTCGAGAACGAAACTGCGCCTAAAGTGCGCTGTGCCTGTGCGCCTGCCGCTTGCTGTAATGCTTTATGCTACGCAAAACGTAAATATCAGACGCGGATTGCGGTGACAAAGAACGTAGTACGGGGCGCTGCAGTGCCTATCCCGTACAATAGTTTTAAATTTCCCAAGGTGGCTTTAGTGATTATTATTTAGTATAATATTTATCTTGAATCTTATGTTCATGCTTACTATTAACATAATATTCCACACCTCAGTTGTTCATGAAGAACAATATGATCTAAGGTTTACAAGTATAATTATAATATATAAATTAATTAATAATTATATTTGTCCATAGTGTATGGCCCACGATAAACCTTCAAGTCTGCAAGTTTTCTTTGACACAAAACCGGAATCAGAGGCTTGGTGCCAAAATCATTATAAAAAAATAGATTGTTAGACCTATGGCTCGTTTAGGCCAAAATCATAGACCTTTTACAAAAAAGGTCTATGGCCAAAATTAATAATAAGCCCAACAACCCAATCGTTTAAATTGTGCCAAGATAATCGGAACTTGATATTTCGTACCTACCGGTTAAGTTGGCAAACCCTTTTCAGTACTTTTATATCGTACATCTCTTTCGCTCTCATTGTTTATTCCTTTGTATCCTCGTCTCTTCTCTCTTTTTCATTTGGGGCTCATGACTCGTTTGTCGTTTATTTTTTGTTCTTTTTTAATCACTGTATGTACTGCCGCCTATGATATATATATTGTTATATCATGCTGCCGCCGGTGTAAATGTGTGATACCGTGATAGCGGCAATATAGCATTAGGTACATCGGTCTTTAGAATTTAATCTTTATAACTCAGCAGTGATTGCAATAACCGTTTGAAACAATTGAAAGTTGAAACTAAATAATTGGAATTTACATTGAAAATCTTTGGTTTTATTCGCAAGTGATGCAAATTTAATCTTCAACCATGAGCCCGAGTAATAGTAAGTACCTATCCATACCATGAACCTATAACATGAAAAATATGTTTTGTATTGGAGACCAATATTGTGAAATTTTTTTATGTCATTAAATTTTACATGTCTGTTCTTTATATATTTTACTGTTTTTTCATTTTGCCATTTAAAGGTAAATTATCACCAAGATGTGAGTCAACATCATGCATTCAAAATAAAAATGGAAAAAGGACATTTCTAACATCAGATAATGATTTAACATGTGATAATGACATTTACTGTAAGTGATAAATAATCATAAACTAGGTAGGCTATTACTTATTATTTTGTAAATCTCTAAGTAAGTTTAATATATTGTTAATAACAATTCTAAAAAACACAGGTTTACTTACTTATTAGATAATACATTTTAATAATTACAAATTGCATGAATAATTAATAATTTATAATGTAAATTTATCTGTAAATAATAAACTAGATATTTTTTCACTTATGATATATGTACATTTTCAAATATTTATTGAATATTTTTTCATTAAATTATTAAATAACATTACTTACACTAGTATAAATATAACAATTTTCTGTGTTTTTATACAGGGTGTAACAAACAGTACTGACATATGGAATAACTTTTTTGATATTGAATATTTTTTTATTTTTATTTTTTTGTATTTTTTGTAGACGCTTGCGCTACATG
>VUJU01000039.1:3932-185005 GCA_009835225.1 Aphis craccivora
GAAGATGTGGATATTGAAAAAGTCGCTAATACTTTTATAAATAAAGCCAAAGTTCGTCAAAACACATTTGAATTGTAATGTAAAATATTTGTATTTTAATTGTTTAAGCTTATAATATTATAATATGTGTTACTAAAAACTTTTATTTCATTATAATATACTCAGTATTCATTAAAAGTTGTCTTATATTATATTGTAAATATGTTTTGTTACCAGTTTGTAGAAAATTTAGTAAACGGAGTGAGAGGGAAAAGCTACTCACAAATACTTGACATCAGTGGCACGTACAGGACTTTTTTTCTGGGGAGATGGGGGTGGGTACAACCCATTACTCCCTCCCCGCCAATGCTTGCGCCACTGTTGTTTTACATTGGTAAGAGCACCCAATAGCTTTTTGAAAACCTGGCGCCTATGAGTATAAACATCTGAAAATCTTCATCACGGTAGCAGTAATAATAGTCATACCAGAGGTTGGGTCACCCACTATGTTATATTAGGTCTATATTAATCCAACTTTTCCCCTTGATGGACTATTTTCACCAGTGGGATTTTGAAGCTAATACCTAACCTACTCGAGTTTGGTTAGTGTCAAATATAATAATCTTTAAGTAATTACTACCTACAGTACTAGCCTATTTATTTTATACTATTGTAATATTGGTGAATATTCGTATTTATTATACAAGTAAAAAATGTAAGTGTACTTTTATACATAGCTACAGCCTATAACAGACTACAATTAATTCCAATAATAATAATTTATAAAATTATAAAGTGCCTATTCAAATAAATTTTACAAGCAATCAAGCATATTATTTAAAATGTTCAATGTATAATACAATCATTAGATAAACAAAATTCAATTTAAATTTTTGTATATGTTATGTTAATCGTTTTTTAAAATCATGTTTAAATTTAAAACTTGTAAATTATATACTATTCCTTAATGACAAATGTTTTGTGTATTACTATATTTCTATACATAACTTTTTTGATTCTTGAATTCAATACAATTTAAATTTGTACACAATTATGAGTCAAATGTTAAAAAATTATATTATAAATATTAATTAAAGATAAACTATATAACTACTACAAATTTTATTATAAACGTTGCATTGACATTATTAAAAAAAAAAAAAAAGATAATGAATAATCTGGTTTTTTTATATTTGTTTTTGATAAAATAATTTAATTACAAGCAACACAATTATGCTAATACCTAGACAAAAAAAATCAATAATCAATATTTATCAAAAGAAATGATAAAATGTCGATTTGAGAAAAATGCATCTGCAACCTGAACATCCGGTTTAAACATATTATGTTGAATTTTATTATAGGTAGTAGGTACCTACTTCAATGAAACTTAATATTAACTTGTTCAATGTCCATTGTAATATATGTAAGTATTATAATTGTAAGTATTATAATATATATAATATAATATATAAAATATAAATATTATGTTTCATATAACAGATCAATGTTCAGAAAGTGGTCAGTGAATAGTGACCACAATAAATAATTGCCTAGTTATATTCCTTTTATTAATATATTTTATCAATAAATAATAATTTATCGAGAGGAACATTTTATTTTTGTTCAATTATTTCAATTAGGCTTGGAAATAATAATTATTCAAATTTGTAATTGAGGGTTCAAACTTTGTCAAAAGTTTTTTTTATATTTTATAAATTCGATTTATGAAACTTAATTTATTGTAATAGTTTATCCTCTACCTAATAATTTGATTATTATACTGTGTTTAAGATATATATTATACAGTTAAATAGTTTATATTGTTTAATTTTCCATAATATAATTGTGCAAGGAATACGAATTTTTGTTTTTATAAATTATAATATACCTACAAGTATATAACTTCAGTTATCAAACAACAACCGAATTGAAAATTTCCCTCGGAATACGGAATAGAACTGTCAGTCAAAACTCAGAAACGTATAAACTAAGGAGAAAGGACATACAAAAAAAAACAAGGTACTTATAAGTATTAATATTATTATTTATAACTTATTAGTTATTACTATTGTTTCGCAAAAGAAAAAACTTTAAAAATATTTTATTTAAAAACGTATTAAATTATCACATAGCAATACATAAAATATCTTAGTTAGTTTTTTAATATAATATATATATATATAGATAATAATACTTTTTTTTACGATAAAACTGATAAAGTAGATGTTAATTTATTTTAAATCATACTATGAAAATATAATATGAATCGATTTTAAATCTCCCACAGAAATTTGTTCCAGCGATACGGCCTTGGTCAAACACTGTTAAACAAAAACACTAAGCAGCCAATAGAAATTTGAAAGACGACGCTCGTTGTTCGTAGACAAAAATAATAATAATAATAATAATAATAATAAATAATAATATGTAAACTAAAAAGAAACTAAAACGTTCACGGACGTAAAACCCGTTTGTGGTCGACGGAACAAAAACCAAAGAGTGAAAAGGAAGCGCAAGAGAGATAGGGTGAGTGTTTGAGAGAGAAGGGAGAGGACACGATAGGGTGAATGAGCGAGAGTAGAGCCATTTCTGGAGAGAACTAGAGAGACAGAGAAAAAGTGAGTGAGAACACAATCCCTTCGGTCCGAGCCCCGAGGAATGGGAGGGGAACCTTTGTCGAAAACTCGAAACGACGGGGCGGGACGTGAGTACGTGACATGGAGTAGGACTAGGCGGCGGCGGCTGGTACCACAAAAACGCTGTACGGTGGCAGGACAGGCGAGTATTATTATTATTATTCCGACCCAGCTGTCATAAACCATGTCAAAACGTGGCAGTTACGTCACTCTGCCACAAATCGTAGGTTTTCGGTACCAGGAACACAGGCGGCAGACGGCATCGGCTGAGCGACTCAGAGCTCGCGCTCCCGTTGCCGCCGGTATTATAGTAACATCCGCCGAACGGGTGCGGCGGCGGCAACCTCAGATTTTACACTATCAAATTTCGGTAATTTCACATTGACGACACACAAGTGAAAAAAAACGTTCCTAACACTCGATTTTTTCCATTTCAAAGACATTTTAAGAAGCATAAATATGTATTAAGGTTTATTTGCATTCTTTTGGAAAATAATTATGAGTTAATACTTAAAATAATAAAAAAAATAAAGTCAAATAAAAATCATTTTTATTTATCAATTTATCATAAATCCTCGAGACATCGTTAAAGATGAAGAGAACGTTAAAAATGTTTTAGTTTTATAAATATAAATTAAATTAAGCCAACAAATATGATATGAGATATATCGTTGTTTTTTTATTACTTCAATAATTAATAGTATTAATTGTTAATCATCAGTTAATAGTTATTACTAGTTAGTAATTCAAAAGTCAAAATCGATTAGAGTCAGAAAATCAAAATATGTGTACGCTGCCCAAAAACATACGTATCTGAAAAGAAAAATCGAGGATCGGATGTACGGTATTTTTGCAATTTCGTAGATCTGAAAGTGAAGTCCAGGAAATAAAAACGGGTAAAAACGAAAATTATAGAACAACGGAGTAAATCCTCAACATTTTTTTTTCCCGATGACATCGTCCAACTTTATATCCTGTTAAAATGGCGTCACGCCGTCAAAATATCATCAAGACCGAACTACTACTATCGTATTACTACGATTAATTAATAACAACAAAAAGATCGGTAGGAACTGCCGCCGTCATACACGGTTGCCATTGTACGTGGTCGCGCGAGCAAACTGTTGCGAGCCGTACGCGGCGTCTCGTACCAGGGTACCATCCGTCACGCGGCCGCGTTACGAGCGCCGCCGCTACCGACCACCGGCCCCGTCGCGCGGCACGACAACGATCCGAGGGGTCCTATTATTTTGAAAAAAAAAAAACCAACTAACGCGCAATACCACCGCGCCACGCCTCGCTCACCCAGAAACCAGTCCGGCAGACCCGTTCGTCGGGTCCGGTACCGGCGGCCGCTCTGTTCTCCGGCATTTCACGGAGCGACGACGACGGCGCGGTACGTGTTCCGCGTCCGATGTCCGTCGTTGTCCGCGTACGCACACTGTACCTATGCTATGATTCTCGTGCCGCGTTAACTGTTCGCACCGGTGGTCGTCGGCCGTCCGCGCATGCGCGCCCACTAAAAACCCGAACAGGCCGCGTGGAATCATCGCAACAGTCGAACGGTACACTTCCGTCCGGCCGATCGGAAGAGGCGGTCAAAGCGGACGTGCGGCGCCCAACGCCGATGGACCGCGACGACGTTACGACTTGAGCGTGTCGTGCTGGCCAAAATCGTGACGAACCGGAGAGAGACGACGAGACGGATAACGTACTGTTCACGCCGCTCGTCGTTTAGCGCGCGATATAGGATCCTGGTCGGTCGGCGTCACGGCGCCGTCCAAAACGGACCCGCGCGAATCGCGGCGGGAAAATTCGGTCGTCGCGCCACCGCCGCCGTGCCACGTGCGCGCACGGCACAGTTCGGCCGTCCCGTCGGCATCCCCGAGACGTCGTCGAGTCGGCGACAATCGCGGATACCGGAAACGCGTGTGCATCGGCGCGCGAGTCCGTCGCCGAAAGTTGGGTTCTAAAGCGTCGTCGTCGGAACGTGTTTTGCACATCGCAATATTGTGTTTCATGACGTCGTGATCGTGTGAAAACGGTAATACGACCTTTATCGCGCACATTTCGACGTTGTTCCGCGTCTCTTCGACTATTTTAACATAACATTACGTCGTGCACGTAGCCGTAGTTAAACTTTTTCTTATACACGACAAATCCAAGAAAATTCCGTTTTTATTTTGTATACCGTCTAAAAAACGGCTACTGAGGTATTGTTGGCAATAATAATATTATGTAGTAAAGTTATCATCGGCACAGTTGTTTTTTGTCTTGTCGTTTATGTAAATCGCATCATACGACAATATTCACTAGTGCGCATATTCGGTGCACATGCACTTATAACAATCATTTTACACGACTTGATTTGTAAAATATTTAAGCCGATTGGCCGTGCCTACAGTTTGGTTCTCTTAACGCGCACAAAATATCTCTACTCGATTGATGGTCATAGGGACATGTTTAAATATTATTATAATACAATTTATTTCGCCAGAATGGTCGATGTCGAACGGTACCGCGTACGGGAAAATTTCGTCCAATATAATAAATGGACGGGCGTGCGCGATGGCAACGGCTGCGCGACGGTCGCGGGGATCGGCCGAGTTGCCGCGTACGCGTTTTATGGCGAGCGGTCCGCACGAGCGCTGTTGGAGCATGATCCCCTGGTATAAAGACCGCCAAATATTCACCGACAGCGAGGACGTCCGGCCGATTCGGCGGTGACGACGCCGAGAGCGCCATCTGTGCGCGAACACCGTTCCACCGGCACAGTCACGCCGGACCTGGCCGCTAGAGAACGTCGCTTATTGCGGGACAAATAAAATAATATTCTAATAATGATGTCTCATTTAACCGATACAAAACAGTGCCAAATCACGAGTCGTGTTTACTTAAATAATAGTAATAATTATAAAACAAACATATTTCAGCTACAACTTACCTCTGAACACTTTGTTTGTGGTGACAATAACTAATAATAACGTGTCCCTAACATTGTACTTACGTCTTACGTATTTAAAAACTTTATGTTAGAGTGTTAGAGATGAGTATAGAAATACCCATTACCCAATATCCCGCAGTGTCTCTCCGTAGTACATACTACATAGTTACGATTGTCGATCTGGTTTACAACCAAGAAATATGTATTTCGTAATAATCTCATTTTTCTCATTAATTACGTTCAGAAAAAAACAAAAACAAAAAAAAAAAAACTAATAAACTATTATGTATGTATATAATGTAAAATAGCTTAACAAATATTACGTCGTGTTACTGCTGGGTAGCTACTCCTCTCATGCTTTCACTGTTAACTTTTATATTTCTCGTTCATATTATGCTTATTGTAACTACCATTACATATTGTAGGTATATATTCTAATAAATGTTAAAAAAAAGTAATGTACTTACCAATAAGGTACACTTTTAGGCGTTCTATCCAATCTTCCACACATAATGTGTTGCCCTAGCCAGTTAACGATTTTCACTGAAGATGACTAGACACACATATACAGCTTTCAACCACTTTATAGTTTCTACATTTAAAAGGTTCCGCTAGATTTGCATTAGACCGCCAAACCATTGTTAAGTAGGCACACATTACAAAACAAAACTTACTCCGTAACGGGAACTTGCTCATACACTTAGAATTAGAACTATTAAATGTCGTAATAATTGCGGTATTAACTCACACCGAGGTCGAACAGTAGTTGGTAATTGGTATTATAAAATATTAAAATTTATTGTAAAGGGGGGTTTCCACTACATACGTGTACGTGCATAGAAAATTATTTTCTGTCATTGGTCGGTATACATGGTAAGCTTTTGGTATACCAGAAAGTTTATACGTTCCAACCAATCACAGAAAAGTATTTTTATGCACGTAAACGTACACGTATGTAGTGGAAACCCGCCTTTAGAATACGATAATATTAATGTGGTTAAACAATGATGTTTGTTTTAAGTGCATCAAGAAGAGTGACCAACAAAACCGGTCATTATACCTGGTCCGGTGCTTATTATTTCTTAATATTGGCAAGTATGAATTAATTATATTTCACTTAAGAATTTTAAAAATGTACTGCCAATTATTTAAAAATCCAGTTATTTAATTTATTTAGGTTTTTTACACATAAGTACCTATATTATAATTATTAGGATACCAATAATTCATTTTAAATGGCGCGTGAAAAGATAACTTAAAATAAAATACGTCTTTAAAGCTATAATTTAGCACTCTTGAAATGTGGTTTTCCGAAGTTATTGTAATATTATATACAGTGTTTACTTAATATATAATTCTAAATTGTAGTGTACATACTACATATATTTGTTCGCACAAGTCTAGCAGGACTACAGAAACCTATATAGAAGAAAATTTCTTATTGCGACCAGTCTGTAAGTCTGCTTTACCTTGCCTTAGACTTCTGTTTTTGACCAGTTTATTATCTTGAAAACATATCAAAATAATTGTTTTTTAATAACCAAGTTGTTCAAATGAATTCGTTTTAAAGTATATTAAGTTAAGTCGTTACGACGCTACATTATATGACGGCGGAACGTAATATCTTAGCTACAAATAATTAATATAGATATGTTGCCCAAGATCGAGAATGCTATACTGCACCGCAGTGATCATCGCCTCCTCGAAATTCAAGCTATGGATGGTGTGCAGCAACGAACTAGTTTGATGATTTTATACAATTATGAATCATATACGTACTTAATGTGCTCAACGGAAATTACAGTGTGTAACCAGCACTATGTACAAACTGTAAGTATGAATACCACAAGGATTATAAAAGTGACTTTTAAAAATAATAAACAGACTGTGTAGTGAATATATGCAATACTATATAAATGTAATGATGCGTTTTATAAAATATGATAAGTATACAGTTATTTTTCAGATAACATAGCAAATGCATCAGGTTATAATTGTATATAATATTATCTAGATCCAAGGTAATAATATATGAAACCGATGAAACGAATAGAACGCGACATACCTACAACGTCACGCTTGCAGCTGTAGGGTACTCTGTTTACATTAAAAAAAAAAAAAAAATACATGTATATATATATAATCATTATTTTTATTTACGGGCATGTGATATTATATGTTTATTCGATCGTTAATTAAGCCGCGTATAGAATGATTGGTACCGTGAGGTAACGTCGAGCCAGACAGAAAACATCATATATAGGTATTAATGTATATCACCTATACTCTATAGCATAAATAACACGAATGACCCGATCTGACCTGACGTAGGTAAATATAACCATCATTTTGTCTTGTCCAGTCAACTTAGATCTAAATCGTATGTATAATAAGTTGATATATAATATGTATATATTTACCTGAAACGTGTATATTATATTTTACAGGGTGAATAATAATTTGACAGCAAACAATTATTGTCGTGGGGCTTAGATAAATATAAAAAAAAAAGTACCTTTTTTCTTCAAAATATCGTTATAAAATTATAGTAAGTACTTCGAACTATGTAAACATATTATTTTGAAAAACTGCCCAGACAGCGATGGTTGTCTTCTATACTGTTAAAATGAATCACCCTATGTAGTATGACAGTATGTGTATAACTTAAAGGTATTGCACGTATACTCTGATACCTTCGTGCGTAACTACGATTTAAAGAGCAAGATGCACTCGCAGATTGCGCGTAAATAATTTAATGTCTCTTTAGTTGTAGTTGGTGATTGTAAGTTCAGTTGTGAACTGCTGTGTGTATGTTATATGTATAAGGTGTTAACGTATATATTTATCTGCGAAGTCTCGCGTACAACATAATATTATGTATACTATAGTATATACAACTCGTTTCCTTTTACTATTTATAGGAATACGTATATTTAACACGCTGTTTAAGTTTTGTTATAGTCCATATATATATTATATATATTTGCATTTTGATGTATATTTATACAAATTATCACAGTAGGTTTTTAATTTTTTAATATATTATTAAAAAGGGGCATTTTGTATTACCTATGTATAATAATATAATAAGCATATTATAATTTGTGCAGATATCGATGTAGATGAATGGTAGTGATCATATACATATAATAAATAATAATCTATAATGTATGATATTATGATAGGAAGGTAAAACATTTTTTATTATCATCAATAACATACCGGTAGTAAATAAAAAATCAAAACATAGTTATACATTAAAGTGTAACAGGGTAGGTAGGAGGTAAATATAAGTAATCCCTCAGGCCTTGATAACTATTATTGTGGGTTGAATAACGATAGCGAGTGGGTGTACAACGAGTATATTTGTAGTACCTACATCTGTTGTTTTTATAGACATCTAAAATTTTAATTGAACATTTATAATATACATTTTTTTTATTAAGATTATTGCTACCGTAACGCATTATTTATATATAGGTATTTATATTTATATACATATATGGCGCATTGTTCATAAATTGTAATAATAAATCTTATAATTCAATATTTTTCAATGCTATTGTGAAAATTGAAACGTAAAATTAAATAATATGTATTATGTGATGCACTGATGCCTAAATGTGTGTACATGCATAATCATAAGAAACACGAAATGAATTAATGTTGAAATAAAAAAAATAAATAGTAAAGTTAGATACCTGTATTCAGTAAATATACTCTTTGGATTGGAATCTATAGTAAGTCATCCTCGACTTAATGTAAGATATCGGAAACAGAATCATTTTGAAGATATTGAAAGTGTTTAAAAGTCTAAACTTAACCAACATGTTATCCACAATTATTTTCATTGTTTAACTGCTGTTTTAGAAGCTTAAAATTATCATAAAGTTATTTTTAATTGTATATATAAATAAGCCTTTAACTAGTTGTGTGCATATACATATAAAGTAATAATTTAGTATGTATATAAAGTAATATAGTGTAATAATAATCTGTGTAGCTAACTTAAACTAACTTTATGATGTTGCTGGTACGAAAAAACCGAAAAAACCTACAAATAAAAAAAAACCAAATTAGTATATTAGTTATGATAACAAATAAATTTATAAATAACTGGAATTAAAATTATATTAAATTTGTCTAAAATTTAAATAATATATTTTTTATACAAAATTGGTGTTTGCCATATTCAGACTGTTATGATAATATATGTTTAGATCGTTCCATTTTATTTTAGGTATTTATTAGTTTTTAAAATGTATAATAATATATTCTAATATAGTTTTCTTAAGTGTTTATGATTTATTATGTAAACTATTACATCAAATAAAGGCAAAGACAAATTAACATTCAATGGCTATAATATTATGTACATTTTTAAACACCCAGGAAAGAATAATTACGAATGGAGATGTAATAAAATGTTTTTTGAGCTGTCCTTCTATTATTCATACTACATTATTTAAAACTGATCCCACACTTAAAGTGACACATGAGCATCCAGCAAACAAGTTAAAATTGAAATTGTAAAACTCATTAATAAATATAGGGACTACAAAGTGTTCTGGAGCTATTCCATCTCAAGTGTAACTGATTGTGTGTCTCAACTCTCAACTAGAACTACACGAAAGTAAGAATGTTGATCGGAGAAACATTAAAAAAAAAAAAATCAGAAATTATTATAGAAAAAAGAATAATTTTATTCTTAATTGAGATTTCGGTAAGTTTACTAATACATACCTATTAATAAAATTTAGTTATTTTATATTGTTTTCATTTTGGAAATTTTTACTTTTTGAATGACATTACTTTTTAGTTTTAGTTTTTATCACTATTTTAGGATGAATAGAGCTCTACGGGTAAGTCACACTAAAAAATTATTACTTGATAACAATGGAAAAAATTTACTTAAACTATATTAGATATAACATTTTAGATTTTTAAAGCAACCTTCATATGAATTACAATTTTATTACATATTGTTACATCTTATGTATTAAACGACCATTTATAGCATTTTAAATTTTCCTGAAATTTCTGGAAGTCTATAGCATGTAGTCCTCTTAGTAATTCTTGGTTACTCGACTACTTGGTCTGGTGCATTAATAATATTTATTATTATAATTGTAAAGCGTATGACTTATTTTAAATGCTTTTTTAGTGTTATACAAATCATATTTATAAACTATTAATTGTTTTAATGGGATATTACGTATATTTATATAGATATTAAATATAATGTAAGTACTTACATTAATGTTTATATTATGTAGGAATCTATATAATATTTTCATTCATTAGTTCATGACGTAATGTATGGTGACTTACTAAATGAAAATAATTCACAATATAATTTAAAACCTACGCTTTGAAACTTAAAATGTAAAAGTAAAAGGTTTGATTACCTATCATTGTACCTTACTTATTACAAGTTAAAATAAATAGAAGTGAATGTTTAGTTTAAGTAATTCAACTTTTTACTATACTTAATATCTTCATTTTAAATATATTTTATGTCGAGTATAACTTATTGATTAATTTTAAACGTTTTATGTATGAACCTATTATATTTTATGTGAATACAAATTTATGTACATCATACATTTAAATATATAATAATTTATAAATTTATAAATATATATATTACCTATGTATAAATAATATTATTAACAACATGATTAATGTTCAACTGCAGTAGTGACTCATTGGTAATTTATATTATAGTGGGAAAAAATGTAGTACTACTATCTACCGTATATTAATACACAAAATACTTTTAGTCAAATCATACAAAATATAAACAAATAATTAAATAATAATATTTGCATGTATAATGTATATATATATTTTTAAAAAGTTCAATTTATGTACTTAACATTATTGTGAAAAAAAAAATATATTAATAATAATAATAATAATAATAATTTTATTTTATTATTAGGAATATACAATTAAAAGGGGAAGGAAAGTAGTTAACTGCCCTACTGCATGTATAGTAGGAGTCGAGTGTGCCTCTTAATAATTGAGAAATATGTCACTGATATAATAAGTTCATAAATGTTTTAATTTGAATTCATATTATATTTCCAATGGTCCAAAAATTATAATATTACATTTAAAAATAAAATAGTTTTTAGGTCACTATCTTTTTAATCTTAATGGTTTCAGACTGTCAAGATGAACTGTGGGTGGCTTATAGTACGCTAATATGATCTTTAATTTTTCACGATTAGGTACTAAAGATAGACTCGATGTGACGAAATGATCTCAATAAATTTGATTATCGAGACTCGAGGGACAATTATAATTTACATTGCTTGCGAATAATATACAGAAAACATGATTTAAATTTTAAATACTTATAAAAATTATTTTGGTTTTCCAGTTATTTTTTTTTTGTTTTGTTATATAATATTAGCTATATATAATATCTTTATTAATTTTAAATATGTATAATAAAAACTTAGGTACAAGGAACTTTATTTTGCAAGCAAAAATGTTTTATCAATTATTATAGAATAAAAACTAAAAAAAAATTTTATATATAAATAGCTTTAAAATATAAGTTGTGTATGTAAGAAACGATAATATAAACATTTTGTAGAAAATTCAAGTAACCACTGTTTTTTGTTTTTCAATCACAAAAAGACATTAATATCGAGTAAAAAAATATAGTTATTTTTTGGTAAATTTTTTTATGGTTATGATGTTGAAGAAAATGTAAAGGTGTTTTTTTTTAGGTACTCGTATATATTTATTTAGTGTACTAAATTTTCTAGTATAGTGAGTAGAATGCTAAATAGTTCATTATTTTAGTAAGAAATATAATATAAACCATATAATAACAATATCTATAGTCATTAAAAAGTCCAGAAGAATTATTATAGCGGTTCTCGTATTGGTAACAAAGTTATACTATGAACACCTCTCAATAACTGTCTATTTTAAATTCAGGGTGGAGCAATGAATGTAAAGCACTGGGTAAAACAAAAATAGTGTTATCTATATACAGTTAAATTTTCAAAAAATGTTGACTTTTTTGAGTTATTTATAGACCACTGCAATTTTCGAGATTTTTGAGAAATTTTTTTTGAAGTGTCGATAAAAAAATTTTGAAAATTTAATACAAGGTTCCTTATGAGTTCTTCTTATTGTAGCTAAAAAAAATTAAAAATCGTTAGTCACAATTTTTTTTTAATAGCGTTTATAGTTCAAATTTTTAAGAAATCAGTCGAAAACGCGAAAATTTGCAAGTAATTTTGAAGTTGAAAAATCATAAAATTTTTTTTGTTTATAACTAAGGATTAAAAATAAAACACTAAGTTTTCAATAAGTTTTCCTTTAAGTAGCTATTGAGAAAACACGAAGCATCATTATAGGAAAAATTTTAAGTGCGTTTGAATTTTAAATTTTTAGGAAATAGCGTAACGATAACGATTTATCCTCAAACGATTTTAAATATTGGTTATTATTCAAAAAGTACAAGTCTTAGATACTTGAAAATTTTACCAGTTATTTAGATTGGCGTTATATTTACATCATTTAATTTTTTAAATATTTTGACTTTTTTTGAGCTATTTATAGACTGAAATTTTCAATTTTTCTGAAAATTGTGTTTTTAAGTGTTGATAACATTTTTTTGGCCCAATAAAGATACTTGAAAATTTAATACAAAGTTCCTCATAAGTTATTCTTATAGTGATTAAAAAATTATAAGAATACTTAGGTACAGTTTTTTTTATTAGCATTTGAAGTTCAAATATTGACAAAAATTCGTCGAAACTATGAATATTTGCAAATTATTTTGTAGGTATAATTCATAAAAATGTTTGCATAAGTGGCTAAGAGTTGAAAATTCAATACGAGATTTTCCATAAGTTTATCTCATAATAATTATAAAATAACTGAAATTCTGGTATACTCGGACCATTAAAATATAAACCACCTTTTTCACCAAACATTCGAAATGATATCCTAGGCTGACAAATCATCTTCGTTCAGAATCATTTTTCGTATACAATGATACCTATCATTGGATTCAATTTAACACTCCTATAATATATAATAATGATCCATACGGCACCTAATATACAGCAGAGCGGTAGGTACCCACTTACCCGCTTTTTTTTACATTGTATGTTTATGAATGTAAGATTGGTGCCAATTAAAAAATCATACTGTAATTATGTGTACTTGTAAAACTACAATGCTACACACTTGAGTCTTCGCTGTATATGCATACCTAAACAATATAAGAGCAATATAGATGTTCTGTATTGCAGAACGCTGCTACTATTCTTTTATCACTTTTTTTTAAAATTTTTATAATTTAACGTCTTTAAGTCCTAATAGTTTATTATCTCGTTTGTGTTTCAGGACTTGGACATTTAGTTTGGCGATTACATAGCAATCTTGTCAAATAATCCTGTCTTATATCACATTTTTTTATGTGTTAAATTGAGAACAAAAATGTATACAGTTTTTTATGATTTTATTTTATAATTCTAGAGAGAAAAGGCATTGCGTATTCAGTTGCATACCCTAGCAGCTAGAACCTAGCGATTACTCTCTAGTCAGATATAGTAATATAATGTATACTAATTTACCAGGTAATTTTTTTATATTCTTTTAGGTACATGGGTCAGTTTTGGCTGTTTAAAATATATCAAAAAGAAAATAATATAAAATAATCATTCAAAATTCCATTTCCTATTACAAATATTAGTAAAAATAGATTTTATAATAAAATATTAGCTCATTCATTAATATTCACATTAATGATAATAAATTTAAATTGAATATAACTAAAGACTGCAATCTGTTAAATTATTATTTTCAAATAATAATTATTAGTGAAACAGGTTTTTCGATTGTTGTTACGTTCCCAGCATTAATAGTTTGTAAATTTGTTTCTAAGATAGTAATAAAAATTTACATTTTTTAAAAATCACAATACCTAATAATAAATTTTTATCATTCGTAAAATGATTACGTATTTATAAAATGCAATTAAAATCTAAAAAAAGAATTACCTATATCATTTAAAATTAATTTTACTACTTAAGTGATTGGAATATTATAAGATATAAAAAATACGTGTTCAGAAAATGTAATTAAAATCTAAAAAAAAATACTATCATCATTCAAAATATGCTATGCAATTGAAATACTATAAATCTTAAGAATTTTTCTAGCTTAACCTTAGTTCTTATCTAACTTCAAGGAATTATGATAAATAAATGTAAACTGTTTATAAAAACTTGTTTACAATTTGAGATTTGAGCACTTGTCAAAAAGCAATACGCCTTATGTACCTTACTATTAAATTTTATAAAGACTGATAAAACATAATAAATAATATATTTTTAAGTATACAATTTGAGAAAATAAAATATATCGAGTTCTGAGTTTGTTATAAATATTACAATATTATATTATATAATATAATGTGTATATACTTACGTAACAAATTTCGTTTATTAGAAATCAGTTTCTCAAATATATTTAGGTATTTTAAGCGAAGCTCGTTTAATGTAAAAATGTAAGTATAGTATTCTTATTTTGCAGGTATGTTTTATTTTTATAGTTTTTTTTTTTTTTTTGTTAATATTTTTAACTCTGAACTGATTACTGAGCAATGGTTGTATTGATTTTAGATACTGTTGTCTATATGCATGTAGGTAGTTTATGTACCAGTCATCACTTTTGGAGCAGTAAAAAGTTCAATCTTCAACTTCGAGGATGCATTCTTGTGTCTTGGATCTAATTGGTATTTTGAGAAGTAAAAAGTAAAAATTTCACAATCGTTTTTTATTATTTTGTTATAAATCATTAAGTATTAGTTATACTTCAACCTACTGTATTACTAATATGAAAATATATCACTAATAATAATAGGTATATAAATATTACATCATAGAATATTCTAATAATGGGTATATTGTTTAAGTGTTATAGATGAATTGTTTTTCGTACACAATAGTACAATATTTTATTATTGAATTAAAACTTAACACATTCATTACAAGTTGGTAACTATTTGCGTCCCGTGGAAAAAATTTTTCTTAATAAATTGCTGCTCATTTTTTTTTTTGAGGTAATACATAATATGAATGGTGGCCCAGGTTTTGTTAACGTATATATAAATTTCAGACTAAATTTTATTAATTTAACATTTTTGAAATATAAAATTATACATTCTAAATTTAATTTTTCTTCTTATTTTTGTACAAATTTAGTATTGTCTATCTATGTGATAGTTTTTTTAGATTACAAATATTATTTTGTTTAATTCAAAATGATACATTGTCTTGTAGTTATTTGTATAAGATATTTTTAATTAATATTATGATACTATGTCCCTACTCTTACTGTACAGAGAAGTGACTTCTCAGATTTTATTTTATAGAAGTTTTGAGATATTTTCAATGCAAATCCTATTTAAAACGAATTTTATTATATTTTCCCCTAAGATTATTACCATTCATTTTCAGGCTTTTCTAATGTGATATGCCTACTC
This sequence comes from Aphis craccivora, assembly GCA_009835225.1. Classification (NCBI taxonomy): domain Eukaryota; kingdom Metazoa; phylum Arthropoda; class Insecta; order Hemiptera; family Aphididae; genus Aphis; species Aphis craccivora. The sequence continues at coordinate 20,017 of VUJU01000039.1, forward strand.
ATTACATATTATTCCTACTTAATTACTTAATGTACACTTATATATTTCGTAAATTTTAATAAACGATTTATTTTTTTTTAAGAACAAATACACGAGTTATTGAAAAATAATTGTTAAATTTACTTAAAATTTACTCTAAACATAATTAAAAAATGGCCAAATGCCAAAATGCCAATAACACTCAAATACTCGAATCTAAATTTAAATATTTATGCACTATGATATATAAGGACATGAAAACCGCATTATGTAAAACGAGAAAGCAATTGGAAATTCAATATTTTAATCAGGAAATGCACTTTGCGAAAATGCATTCAAGAATATTTTCCTTGAAACTTCAAAACAATATAGGTAATTTTGTTAATAAATGAAGTTTTTTTAATATTGTGTTTAAGATTTTTAGTTTTTAACATGTAAAAATTATGTTTCATATCTTTTTCAATTCAATAAGTATAGACTCTTTTGCTGTTATCATATTAATATTACTACTACAGTCTACAATACTACTATTTTATCATTTATGATAATAAATATAGCTTATATTATATAGTTAATAATATATAAACCGAAGAAATTTATTCAACTACTTATTATGATTCCTTATAGATGATTCTGGCATTTAATTTAGATACGTTAAGCGCTTAGTTGATTTATATTTCGACTAGGTATCAAAATGGTTAAATAATTTCAAACAACCATTATATCATCATTCATTATTTTTAATGAAAATTATAAAATAATATTTTATCGATTCTTGAAAATAAAATCCATGTGCAGCTACTATTGTATTATTTTTAAGACAATACACTAGGACGGTGTGGTAACCAAGGGAAAGGTCATAGTGGGTCAAGAATTGTCTCAACAGAAGTTGTATATATATATATAAAAAACAAAAGCATAATTTTCTTTGTATTAAAAAAAAAAAAAAAATAATAAAAAATTATAAAAACCAGACGATTTGATCGGAGCTATAATATAATCTTTGTCGTAGGTAGGTATATTACAGACTTCCACGTTCCACGAGTAGTATAATTGGGTACCACCGTTGCGCTCGAGTGACTATATGAACTTTTAATTCAACTAAGTATAGCATATAGTAAATATAATATATATATATGATGTACGTACGTGATTCTTATTAAATGCTTATTATACATAGGTATACATCGACTTAGTGATGGGGCGTTAGGTTATGTAACGCGTAGGTTTTGTGACGGTAATTATTATTATATACATTATATACCTATATACTATTAATACTAAAATACGCGTTTACCTATAAAGGTCATGGTAATGTAGACACGTCGGACGTTGGGTACAATAATAATAATATAACGTATGTATTAATGATGTGATGAGCAAGAAAAATTGAAGAAATAAATCGTCCGAAGATTCTGAAAAATAACGCCTGACATTGAATAATTTTTGTATGTTATTTATTAATTTTATGTATTGGTAGTATATTTAGAGCACATTATGCTGGTAATCAATACTATTGCTATAGCTAGTCGTTGTTTTGTTCAATACATATCATTACCTCGATGATATTATTACAAATTTTATACTTATGAGCCTCCAACAAAGACATATTTTAATCAATGTTTAAAATTTTTCAATGTTTCAACACCTGTAACTGCAAACCTTATAAATTTATTCTATAAATAAATAAGTGTCCTCTTTCAACCTTGAGAGTTTTTCTTCGCTCATACTGTATCTATATAGGAAAAAACCGCACAGTTAATTTGTTTACAAAATACATATCCTTGAGTCTTAACTAATCTAAATCAACTTTCAATATTTTATAATTGACGGTTGAAAACAATAATGAACCTCTAACTAACATTAGCAGATATCAATGTATAACAGCGCTTTGCGATGTTAAATTAATTCTGTAACATATTCTACCAGTTAGCTATTCTATTGTAGCGTTAATAATAATATAGGTACTACATAATTCAAGATCATTAGTATACTTGTGGGTAGTGAATTGACGAAGATCATTTAAAAAAATTTTAATTGTGCTTTTAAGTCGAAATAATATTAATAGGTACTTAAATAAACATTTTATGCAGTTAAGTACTAAACAAATTATATTATACTAATATATTATCAACATTTAGAAACATTTTATAAAACTATTACCCTAGCTGTGTCATAATTTAATATGGCACTTCTCTAGATAAAAATCAATTACAAAAATATCGTTAAAATAAATGTGTCCTCTAACGAATAGCGCCATATATTTTTCTCAAATATTTTATCACGCTATAAAACAATATACTTAGGAAGGTAAATGTTACATAAATAAGCTAAGCGTACATGGGAAATCGTCTGTAGTGAAATAAATCATTTTAAACAAGCCAGTTGTATAAGAATATGTTTCTTGTGTTGTGGAAAACAAAAACTTTTTATGTAGGCACCTACATAAGATAATACGATGACGAATAATTTATTTTAGTTCATAAAATATAAATGGACAATAAAAAATGACTTGAATACGATAATAAAAATTGTATTGAATTAATATTTAAAATTTATATGAGCTTAATAAAACTTTTAGAAAATTTAACTGTACCTATACTACAAAAGTACATTTGCAGGTTTGTAATTATCTAAAAAACAAGTTTCCATTCTCAGTATATTATGTACTTAACGATTAAAAACAATTATTACCTACCTACAAGTTATAATATTATATATTTACTTACTAAAAGAATTTATATTGATTAAAAATTCAAATTTAATTACATCGTATCACCTTATTTGTCATGTGAATAATATAGATATTTTAAACAATACAGCTGTCAATATAACCTGAGTTGTTTTTGATTAAATTTTCAAAGTAATTCATAGTATAGGTAAATATGAATGTTGATATATTTAAATATTTGAACTAATCAAAATGTAATTATAGACATATAGGTATCAGGTACCTATAATACTTTTTATCTCACTCAACTATACGAATAACAATTTCATTATCCTAATTCCCGAACATAATAATTAAACTATATTATTGCATTAAAAATTAAATACATTTTAGAGTAGTTTTGAATGTTCTGATTAAAATTATATATAATTATACAACTCCCTATAATTAATAGGTATTAAACGTACGTGAAGTTAGCACTCCAAATTTGTCGTATCACCTCCAAACTATAAGCCCATGTTTTTGCAAATTAATTGCAAACAATTTTCAACACTAAAAAGAAATTGTAACTCAAAAATAATCGTGAATGGAGCTGTGTTATCTCTATTTCTAAAGATATTTTTGCAGTTCAGTTATAAAATATACCTACTATTCATAATAGTAGGCATACTTAATAATAGACTGTCTATTATATAATATATTTACACAATATACTAATTGATTTTTCTATGTAAATTAATATAAAATTAAAATTTTATTTAAATATAGAAAATTATCATTTTAATAGCACAGGATTGTCTTAAGTTTCCCCAAATTTTTATGAACAAAAAAAACAACAACAAAAATTGTTAAGTTTATATGTATTTACGCTAATTTCTTTTTAAAACGTATGAGAAACTATTATACATTTCAAACCAAACAACTAAAATTTGTATGAATTTTCGAATTAAATATGGGTAATGTGAAATTGAAATTTTGAATAATTTTGTAAAATGCAAGAAACAAAATAATGTAAATAACAATAAAAAAAAAATAATAAATAATGTAGTGATTATGTAGTCTTAATATTTTTAGATTATATTAAAAATAATTATAAGAAATCTTGTATTATATTTTACTAATAAACATTAAACAAACATTTTGTCATACATTTATATATATATAAAAAAAAAACACTATGGAAAAATTGAATATTTCAAATGCCTATAAAAAGATCGAAAATATTTGGAAATTATATGTTTAGAAAAAATAATGTATAGGTAAATATTTTTAAAAACAATAATTGTGTACCACTGTGTTATACCTATACAGGCTACAGTTATACCTACATTTTTAAATTAAAAAAAAATAATAGATATTGTCGAAATATTTTTATAATTTATTTTTATTGATTCATATACAAGTTAATAAAATAAATAGTAAAACAAAATTCTAATAAAACTAATAATTTGATTGTTTATATAAACAATTATTAAATAATATAAGTTGTATTAAAACCCGTTAATTTAATTGGTCATTTAAATTTAATTGATTTTAAAATATTTTTATTTATTGTTAAAATCAGTGTTTATTTTAAATATTCATGGTTCGATGATAAAATCTACTAACTATAAATGAAAAAAAAAAATGTTTTAATTGATTGTACTACGAATATAAGACAATTTTGTAAAATAATATCGTTTTTATGACCTCCGAGTTTCGTATTGTACAGGACAGTATTTATGTACTCGTAAGAAAATATTTAATAGGTAACTATAACATGGTGGTAATAATGAACCTTCATTGGAATAAAATAGAAATACTATCTATCAAATCATTTCTAAGGTTGATGGAATATTTTTCCGGTTGATTATATTAATATTTAATATACGTGAAACGTAAATAACTTATTTCATTGGTATGCGTGATCTAAATTATTATTGTATTTTTTTTTACTAATATTAATTAACGATGTACTTAAAATTAAAATGCATGCAGATAAAATATTTACATAACATGGTAGGTATAAATATAAATATTGTAGATATTGAAAAATCGTGATAACCAACGGTAAATTACTTTTCATTCTATATTATACTTTTCACAATCACGGTAATAATATCGCGTTCACACGTAAAATATTAGCACATAGATATCTATTAAATTAAATCTATTCAATTTTATGTGCTATATTAAATTACAATATGGTTCTGTGTTATTAATCGTATTATTACTATTATTACACAAAAGAAAGTAAAAAATGTGTACTAGGTATGAATGTAAAATAATACACATAATCAATGTACGCAATATGCGCTTCTCTATTAATTAAACGTTGAATGTAACTTAGGTTAGGTCGTTGATAATTAAATTGTTTCAAATAAAATTGGTTAAATAAACTGAATATTCTTTAATTATAACATATTATTATGTTAATGTATTTTATTGATTTGTATATTATTTTTATATACTATTTAAAAAAAAAATTAAGGAGGTCTAACATTAAAGGTCTACCTATGTACTAACTTAGATTCATTCATAGATGTAAGATGAGAGATGAAAGTGGTCGTACGAGTGGGTTGAAACGACTAGTTATTTGTTTGGCTGACAATATATTATTATTATATTACCTATATAAATTGTAAATCATTTCGCTGTCTAAATTTAACGATAAAAACTAGGATGATATATTTTACTCATTTTTTATATCTTCGGTTATTGGTATACAGACAACTAAGGAAAATAAGTCAAATCATATTATCTATTAGTTATTAGTATATAAAATTTAATACGATGACGTTAACTTCAAAATACAACAAGAATATCAAATTTAATGTTTGAATTTTTTTATTAAACACGTTTTGGATATGTAAAAAGTGATGTAAAGTTGTGATGCTAATTTGTTTCGTCATGAATGTGCACATTAGTATAATATGGTTAAGTGCAGTAGTTTTTTAACAACGATCTAGCTATGATCGCGTGTTAAACTTGGCTTTCATATAAATTATAATCCTTGCAGTTTAAATTATCTAGGTACCAATAAAAATGTATACTCAAATCTTAATCCACAAATCTTGTTTTTTAAATATTCGTTTATCTTATCATCAGTCAGCGTGTTAGTTAAATGGTTTATTTTTAATATATACGACACAGTATTAACTAGAGTATTAACTCTGATTAAAAGAGAAAATATGTATCGATAAAACTATTCCAAGTTGCTATAATATTTTAATTAATCTATAATCGTTAAGATATTTTTAAGCTACACTTACACACGCCTGAATTCGTTTATTAAAATTATAGCTTAATTTATCTCACTATTATGTCAGATCGCTTGGTTGAGTTATTTATCAACTCTTTCCGTCTCACACGGGTCTTTTTTGTTAATCAAACCATTTTTGTATTTCTCGTGTTATTAGAGCTCAATTCGAATTGAGATTCGTATTAAGTGTATTATGTATACAATAATGGCGTGGTACAGTGTTTGGCCATTGTTGACTGGGGACTTGAGTGATAAAAAATGTTGTCGAGAGACAAGAATGCCTTTATATATATATATACAATATACATTTAGATACACTGTATAAAGGGACAAGCGATTGTTAATCGTTGTACATGCACTTCGAACATTAGGTTTATACTATAATTTATAATATTAGACAATATTAATTGTACGACTTCATCGTAATATGATTAATCATTATATTGTATTATATTATTAATCTGTGTAAGGGGTTTATTCTTAATAGTTTTGATGTAATATGTAGTACTGTTGTCGGTAGGTACCTATCCTACTTAATACCTACCTATAATACTTACTGTAAATAACAATAGACTCTTCCGATATATCCAATAACGTGTGGATGAAAATATGCATGTTTTATTATAGGTAGGTTCATAAACCACAACTAGTATATACCCATTATACCCATAGTACTTACTTATAAAATATATTATTATATGTCTATCATACTCGAATATATTATACACATGCGTACATTATTCATTTTTGAATGTCATGACGTGTTCACAACCACTATTGCGGTTGTCCTACAGTCTTATACTCATACGGTTTTATATACGATTTAATGTGAGTATATTATAACATACAAAAAATGTATACCTACCTACGATGCATTATTTTCAGCGTTATTGCAATTCACTTGACGGCGTTTATTTTATATGGCGGACTACTAACTAGTTAGAAGCGGACTGTTGTTATTATACATGTCAACGTCGAATCGGTCCCCAGTCATTTGTCATCAAAGAATAACCTTATAGGCCGAGAAAACGGGTTTTTTTTTATGTGAGCGACATGGAAACAATTTAATACCCGTCGAAAACCATCGCACTATTTTTGAACGTATACGCGACAATCTTGTATACCTAATTCTTTTGAATTTTACCTTCTGAAGTAGCGTTTTATTATAACCAGTAATATATATATGACGTGTAATATGTAAATATACTTAGACGCGTTGACATCAAGATTATTTTTGTTTTACATCTAAACGTCCTATATATTATGGTTACTGAGATAATTTATTATAATCGTATCCTGTGTACAGATGTGGCATTGTAATATTAAATAAACGCGTGTACTTATAAACAATTTAGGTACATTATATTTAATCCATTTAAAAATTTAACTTTAAAGATATAATATTATGTAGGTTATGTATTAATGTATATCTCGCATGCTGGGTACGCTTATTCGTGGTTACATTATGCCATATAATTTATATTATATTGTATTGACTTATTAGTTATTGTATAATATGCGGTCATGTGGAATGGACTAGAATGTGGCCACCGTAAAGAGTGGACAATAACTTCGTCACGAAATAACCTATTGCCTTTTAGTTAAACAACTATTATGTCTGTACAACTTGAATACCTTACCTTACCTTACTTACAATGTCCATTAACTTATATTTATGTTTTAAAAACAGTATTTCTATTTCTGAAACGGATACCTACACAATTATATTTTAGCATAGGTATCTATAACACTTTAAATGATTCTAAATCAACAAAACTATTCTATAGATACTAATAATTTATAAACCAACTTACATAATAGTATTTAAAATAAAAACCCATAAAAATATGTATACAATATACATAATATTATGTATTATTTTATGTTGGAAATTGAATTTTGATTGTAGTTACTTGTACCTATACCATGTTCTTAAAACTAAGTATAGATGTAAGTGGTGTAACCGTTCACTCCGGAAGTATCTACATATATATGTACTATAATCAACGTTTGCATCAATGAATCCTGGGTGGGGTTGTTTCGCAAAAAGGTGCAATATTTCAAATGCGTGCGCCGTGGGATTGTCATTATATGGCGGCGGCGTCTGATAGTCGCCTCATCGCATTATTGTATTATTGTCGGTTTCGGATGTTTAAGAGTGCGAGCAATAGACGATTATTATCATATAAGATGTAGGTGATATTATCGCGATGGGTTGGGTTCACGTAGTAGCTCTCTCTCTTTAATATTTTGCATATCTCGCTAGACTATCATCGCCACATATGATAACGGCATTGCGGTTTTTCATAATAATTTGGTACTTTCGGTTTGATTTTTATTTTAATACAATTTTATTATTTTAATTTGTTTTCAGCATCCGGGAAACAAGAACGGCGTTACTTGACACGAGTACATTATATTGCGTTCAGTTATTTTTCTTAGTGGTGGCAATCGTCTTGTAGTGTCTGACCCACGTGGGCAGCGATATTGCTGCTCCCGCCTACATAATTAAGTATTAAATTATTATTATATATATACTTGAGTGCATATGTATATATATATATATATATATGCCATACGTGTTTAGTTGCTCTCGTGTAGGTGCGACATATGACGAGAACAATAGGGCGACAAGGCGCCAGATGGTGCGGGACAGGAGGTTTTTATAATTTTCCTCTGCGTCATTGTTACACGACTTTCCGGATTTATAGAAATATAATAATAACGCCTGGAGAAAAATTAAAGACGCGTTTAAATACAATAATTATAATAGTATAGTTAAAAGAAAGAAACCAGAAACATCACGTTCACTTTAGTATGGTAATAAAAGTAACTCGAACTTTGATTTACATCCTGGCGCAGTGGTGCAGTATAATATATACATTTATGAATAGGTACTTCAAGTACGCATTTAATTATTTAAAGTATTGAACGCACCGAATTTTCTGCAGTGTATGACTCGTATTAAGTCTATTGATATATATATTTAAAGGTACGCATCTCTATTAATAATTATCATATTGTCTCGTTAAAAAAAAACATTTATAGCAATGCTTTATCTTTCTAAAGTTTAACGAATTATTATTATAAAACAAAAAAAAAAAAAAAATAAAGAATGTTATTAAAATACATTTTCGCGTAATCAGTAATTATTATCTACTTACAACAGACATAGGACTTCGTCACAATAATTTAAAAAATAAAAAAAATTCAGTAGACAATACGACAGTTTATAATATGTAAAGTGTCTTGCATAATAAGTAGGTACCAGCTATAGTCATCTACAACAGAGTAGGCATAATATATAAAATTATATAATAAAGACACATGCATTTCATGAGCGTAGTATACCCCACAAACGACCTTGCAGGTTATAGACAGTTATTTTCTGGATGGGTTGACTGCAGCTATACAACAATACGCATTGCGCGTATCGTGTACATTTTTTACATTTACTCCTGACGTTTGACGAAGAGCGAGCAACAGAATTTTATAACGATGGAAATAATACAATATAATATAATATAAAATAGTTGTAAAAAACGACGTTACCAAATAATAGCGCTTATACATAGAATATTATTGTACTTTGCGGCGGCGAAATGATGATGATAATAATAATAAATAATAACGATAATAATAATAATAATAATTGCGACAGTGCACAATCCCTCGCGTGCGTGGGCGCAGTGTTTGACGCGCGTTTGCCGCCGAGGCGTCGTATGGTCGTCGTCGCGGCGCGTACACTCGCCTCTGTGGGAAGACCTCCCAGAGGCGTCGTCCTACGCGCGGATAGGTTCAACGCGCGTCCTTCGCGGTCGGCCTCGTAACCGTTTGCGCCGAAATCGCGCGCGCGGCTGCTCCCGGATATCGTCGATCGACCGGGCGGTGGCAGCGGCGGCCGCGGCGGCGATCGGCCACTTCCCGTGCCCGCGCCCCGAGGACCGTTGCAGAGGAGGCGCGTCCGTCTCGTACTTGACCGCATGTGCAAAATGTGTGCGCCGTACGATCCGACGCGGAGACCGACGACTGACGTGGCACCGACGATTATAATATCATTATTATTAAAATTGCAGTCGGCGAGGGCGACGACGCACCCTACGCGAAAAACCTGTAACGATCGCGCTATTATATTATTATTTATTTATTTATTTATTTTTTTTTTTTTGACTAATTTATATAAACGACGTTTTTCGTCATCGTCGCAATACTATATATATATATATATATATATATTACAACATATTGTGCGAGTTTTACACGAAAATGCTATTACTTATAGTGTCTATTTTATTCAAATTATTATTATGGATGTACTGTAGCCTAACCTATACGCTGAAAATGCACGTTTAATATTTCCGACGAGGAAAACACTAAATAATATTGTCGTTTATGATATACCAGATGGCTAGTATAGTTACCTATACCATTGACTATAAATATACTATTTATCTTTTCTGAAGCTTATATATTACCTATATTATGATGATGATAGTCTTAGAACGCCCTTACCGCTGAACAGCGTATAATATCGTACGTCACGCAAAACGACAAATGAAATATTGTAAATTGTGTTTAGAATTATAGCTGAGCATTAATAATATACTAATATCCGTCGCGGTGTGCAAGTTTAAATTAGTATAGATCCCGTATAATATACATTAGCAGCTGGCTCGATTTGCGAAACCGTATGAATAATAATGAGTGCCCATATACTGTATAATTCTTTTTATACCTGTTAATTTTGGTACACGTAAACGTTGGGAAAAATTCGTACTCGCATATTTTATCATACCTACGTATAATAGTGAAAATACGACGTCAGTCGTACATCTTGTTATAGCGTTTGGCTAACCCATCTAAATTTTATATATATCTAATATGTTGACGTGTTAGGATATCGATTAATAGTTTTAATTTAAGGTGAACATTTTACGTTTTTACTGGTATATTATTATTATTATTATTATCATGTGCAGTCATGTACAGTCATCATATAGTCTACAGCATACCTAATTATTTATTAGCGATACATAATGAAACAATAAATCATTCACTGTAAAATATATACCTATAATATTATGTATTATGTACCTATAGGCCAACACAACTAATTGAACTCGTTCTTCAATTTTAATTAAGAATATCCATCTTCGTATTTTATAAATGCGTATACACTATACATATAATATGCAACGATATAACGTAATGATATTTTCTACATAGGAATCAAGCCGGTGTCCGTTATAGTTGCGATATGTGGTGTATTCTATTTAGTAATCAATCTTTCTCTCAACTATATGTGAGCAACATCGTGACATCGGTAATATGATATTATATTATATTTTCTTTAAATTTACTGCAACGAATATTTCGTATTTTAAAATAAAAATAAATTACATCTACGTTATTATTGTAACGTTATAAATTATAATAATTAATACATCAACTAATATTATTTTCAATAATTCATAATTTAGATAATTCTGCTGATTCAATAGAGTTCGTACCGGGTAGCTAGTAAACCAAAGACTTAGAATTTCACCAGTGTTCACAAAGTTACCACTTATAGACGTGTTATAAGAACTTTGGTTGTAAACAGATTAATCTATTATTTGATTATTTGAAACGATAATTGATGATATAACTTGTAATTCCGTAATCCTACCATAAAAATATTCAGCCTCAAATTTTTCTTCTTAATAGTGTAGGTAATTATATTTTATTATTATACTATTTCATAAAAGTATTACTTTAAAAAAATTATTAATTACGTGAATACGATTAACATTCAAACGACTACAAGTTGATTATTTTAAAATACAATTTTTATTAAATACGTACTCGTATATCACTTTTTTTATTGTTTTTTTTTTGTAGTTCTTAGAAATATTGGCTTAAGTGTAAGAAATATAATATATTTTATTAGTGACACTTGATTTATAAAGAAGAGGATAATATAAGGGGAGGTATATTTAATTTTCAACAAAATTATTTTGTAATAAATTTAAAAATTGTTCATAAAAAAATGGTTTTTGTTTATATTATCGAATATATAAAGATATATCTACTTCGCTTGCTTGGTATTTTCTAAATTTATTTAAAAAATATAATCAGTCATTTTAGATTTGTAAAAATAATTTTTTTCAAATAATATGATATTTTAAAAGGATTAACTATATAAAAAAAAATATGAATTGATTAATTAAAAATTATTTATTAGGTATTTTAATAAATTAAATATTTAGTCTTTAAAGTTTAAGTATCTTTAATTACGGTTTATCGACATAAAATAAAGTTCTCCAGTACTGTTGTTGTATAACGAAAATTCGCCCTCAATCATATTAATTATTTATTATTTTACTATTTGTGAATTCTATTATAAATACCTATTTTATTGTTAACTATATTAAATAAAAAATAGAAAACAAATTGTATTTTATGGCCATGTTATATATATTATTTAACACACATTTTTAGTATTATTATTATTATTAGCATAGTGGTGTATTTTTATATGAAGAATATGCAAACCTAAATATATGTTTGACCTTGTAATTAAAATATTGATGATTGCATAACTTATAACTAATTTTTGTCATTGGCCGCTATTTAAAATTTGGATCACTTCAGGTTGACAGTTGTTACACTCGTGAGTGAAAGTAAATTAATTAGGACATGTGTCTGTTAGCTTAATAATACATTATTTGTGTAATTGTGTTTTTACGATTTGTTGGAATTGTAATTGTCTGTGAAAAGGTGACATTTAAGTTTATTATTAATCATACCTGTATCATAGCTTAAATTTGTAAAACACTATTAATATTGATGTATATTTAAGTATAGTAAAATAAATAGATACCTAAAATATAAAAATTAAAAGTTGGTTATAGGTACTCCATTAATTGATTATATATCTGAGTGGCTGAATTGATCAACAGACTATCAAACACATAGCAAGATAAAATATTCTTGACAATATCAAATAACTTCGTCAAGTGGTCCTAAGGTTTCATAAAGGTACATTATACAATAAACATGAACATAAAATATTTAATTTACTAAAAATATACTAAAAAAAAAATGTGAAATCTAATTTATCATTTTACTCATATCGGAATAATATTATTACAGTTTATTTAATGATTGTCAATAGTTTATAAAAATAAAGGAATAAATATAATATATAATATTGTTTGATCCAATAAAGAAATGTAAAGATTATGCTATTTTTAAGTTTCTGAATGTTCTTGTGCGAATAAAATATTTTATATTGTATAAAATATATCACAATGGAAAACTGGTCTGTATATAGTGATCACCTGCATGCACATGCATCGTTCACAGAATTGCATTTTCTTCTGAAGACCGGTCCTTTATTTCTATTTAAATATCACAATAATTTATATAGAATGTTGAATCAATGCTTGTTTCCTTCTATTGTTATTTTTTGTTCAATTCAACTTTTTGTTTTATTACATTCTTAGCACATAGAACTTATACGAGTGATTTTTTTTTAAATATAATATCACAAAAGTATTTAAAACTGTTTATTGTGATAAAAATCATACAAAAATGTTAAACGATATAATACTGAATTTAATAGAATTATAAACTTATAATACTTATAGTAAAATATGTAAAATGCCATTCAATTGATTAATATCATCAATATATATGATAAAAATGCAACATTTTATCTTTTTGTGAAATATTCCAGACTTTAAACACTATATAGTATACATGATATATTGATGTAAAAGCAGAATATAAATATACATGTGATGGTTATTATTTAAATAAAATAATCTCTGAGGGTTGTTATAACTGACTATCGAGTTAGAAGTTTATGATGCATACATATTATTGTATCCGTACAATTCCCAGATTGTTGTACAAATATAAAACGTCTGTATATATTTTATGTAAACAAAGATTTAAAACCTTAGATTATTGCGCTGTTTAAATATACTATATGGGTACTCACCTCAGTTGACTATTGGTTGACTTACGCACCAGCATGCCAGTATTCTAGAGGTACAGTGGTTGATTTTTTTGTTTGAGCGTCTGAATATGTTATTTACCTACCTAATCATAAATCTGTCTGCATTTGAAAATTAAAATTACGGAGAACTTGTCTTCAAATGTGGCCATCGCATATGATCGGGTAATTTTAATCAATATGTGCGGAAAAAATAAAATATTATGTGTTCGCGGATGTCCGTGTGATTATTGGTTTTCCATTACTTCATAATAATATATAATGCACACGATATTCACTTGGTATTCCTCACGCAACGCTGTCTCTGATTTCCTGTATGATATACCTACATATATCATGTATTTAATATAAATATAATATGTGTATATTGTACATATCATACACCTTGAGAACTTGTCGGACGGCACCCCATACGTGCTCCTGCATACAGTACCTACGTACAATGGGTTCGGAAATCGTTTTTATTTCAGGAATATTTATTGCTTGGGTTTAAGTCAGATTTTTGGGATTTTAGAACGTTATTTAACGCTCATATAGTACCGTCGTATTATTACAATCGCAATGTTGAAATATTCGGGTGAATTATAGGTCTACATAACCGGAATGTAATAAAGAAATTGAATAAAAAAAAATGGCTTAAAATGGATTGTTTATTTTAACATTATTATTATTCTTTTATATTCAGTGTTGTGAAATATTACCATGGATGGAAAAACTTAAATAGTATAATTCAACTTGGTTACTTTTGTGTTTAAAGCAACATATTTAGTATAGAAATAACTAATAACTGTTATAATACTTATTACTTTACTATTATAGTAACATCTGAGAATTAAAAAAAAAATGCATGGTACCTATCATTATATAATATATGATAGTTGTACAATTATTAAAAATAGTTAGATGAAAAAGTTAGATAAATAATAATGTATTTCATTATTATTTTTAACACAAAAATTTGATAAATGATATAGGTATATATACCATTAATGTGGCTGTATATATTTAGATTTAAGTTATAAAACTTATTATTCCACACATACAGTATATATTATTATACATATTGTTATATTTTAAGGCCTTATAATTTACGAGTATATTATATTATAGTATATACCAACTATATTACAAATATACAAGCCAGCGAAAAATGTATAACAATAATAGTTTAAAAATTTAAAGGAAAATCTATAGTTATTTTTGAGAAATCATTTGCATATCACGCAATAATTTAAACAAACAAAAAAAAAATTAAATCAAGCATAAAGATATTAGATACACATAATTTTGAATAAAAAACATAAAGAATAATCTTAAATTGTTGATATAATATTATCATTCAAATAGTATCCATTAGTTTTTTATGATAATGTTTTATGCAATTATCAGTATTCGTAAAAAGTTTTCATTTAATACTACTATGAATTTTTAAATTAAAAATATTTTATTAATTAAATACACATTGATATTTTTAGTGTAGTTCATTATTTGGATTTAGGTATAGCTATACACAAAAGTATAATATTACTTTTTAGTAGGTACTGAAACAATTGTAAAACATAAATTGTTTAGTAATAATTATTGTTTTTAAAATTTACTTGTAAGGTTAAATTAAAATAGTTTATGGTGTAAATGAGTTTATTTTTGAACTAAATAATTTTAAGTAATTATTGTTTCTGAAGAGACTATACTAAATTTAAAACTCATTAATAATTTTAATTATTTTAACATTTAAAATCAAGTTTAATTAAAAAAATGTAATCTAAGATGTTGTATTCAAAATCTTCAGAAATAATTTACCAAATAATTTTATTATTTTAGAATAGATATTACAGTAAGATTATAGAAATTAAATAGGTACATTTAAAAACAAAACACCATTGTTTAGGCACACTTAATTAAAATACTGCATATATTTTTTACTATTATAGTCTACCTAATAGGAATAATGTATGAAATACATTGCTAATCATTTTGTGTAATGTTTATAACCTAGCCATCGTTAGTATTATTTTTATAAGAAATAAAATATTATTAAAATAGTAATAACCAGGGCATATAACGGAACATATTTTCATTTCCGTTCATATTGTTACGTTAAGGTTTGTTTTGTTGATTTTACAAAGTTATGTTTCATTTTCATATAGAGAAATATATTACTTAAGTAACATAATATTAAGTATTCATCATTTTTGACGGTATATAAAACGGTATAATATGCAACTACTAGAGTAAAGAATAATGTGGGTGCATTGACCAATTCCCCAAAAATATTACAAATTATATATTATGATTAATTGTCTGAGAAAATATTTTATACCATTATATCCCATAATATTATAGCAAAAACAGCTAACAAGATTAAAATAATACTAAATAATAATTTGTAATAGGTAGTGAAGTATATAAGAAAGGGGAAAATCCGGAAAAATATGAAACCCATTTTAAAAGGGTCCAACTCTTGTTGAGAAGTTCGTAAATTCGAATTTAGTTTTAGTCATTAAGAATTACGTCTACTGGTATATAAAAATATAATGACAATCTTCATAATAAAAAATATTTTATTTATATCCTACAATAATATAAATTCAGAATAGTAGTTGTAGTCATAGAAATAAAATATATAAAATTTGTGTTCAAGGTTGAATATACGGGTAAATATTAATATAACAAACTGATTGACGATCATAATATATAATATTATATATATTATATTATGAAAGAATTTTTCAATATTTCTGAATTCAGGTTTCTCTAGTAATTTTCCCTTTTATAGAACAGAATAAATAAGAAAAAAAAATTCTAGCTCGTATTTGCGATTATATTTTTCCAGGAAAATTTCTATTTATCTAATAGGTTTTATAATATAAGGCATTTTTTCTAACAAAATCACATCAATTTCGTTAAAAATGACAATTGTTAAAAAAAATATAATATTAGGTAGTAATATTAGTTTATAATCAGGTGTACAGTTTAAGAAAAGATTGGTGCACAATAATATAATATGTTTAATAATCGGTTATAAACGTATAATATAGTTAGTACTTCTGTCTAATGACGATTAACCATGACGTGATGTACCTATTGGTGACAAATTCTAATCGTGTGGCAGTATACTGCAGATACGCGCACAGCACGGACCGACAGTTTTCGGAGCTCTCTATAGACAACACTGCGTGGGATTCGCGAGACAAAGGTTCAATTAATCAGATTTATAATTTTATGCTATATACACACACGCAGGCCCACATGTCGCATTAAAAATAATAATAATAAAAAAAAAGTTATATAATATTTATTGGTCATTATTGCGCCAGCGTCGGTGGGTGAACCAGTTTGCTGGCGCGCGGATCTTCCTAAACGGAGAGAACTCTATAAGGAAGAACTGGCTTGGTCGTGTGATTCACCCGTTCATCGCCCTCACTAAATATAAAAGAAATATATTTATAAAAATATATTTACAACGACCTTTGCAGCCGAGCACGGAATCGAACTCTCCATGTGCGGGGGCGAAGAACATGCACGGCCGGTGTAACACCATGTATTGTCATGGCGTATTGGCGTATACAGTCAAATGGAAATTACACACGTGAAACCGAATGAATCATTTGCACATCGAGCGATTCACTACAGCTGTACATATTATATTGAATGAAAATTACTTTATAAAATGTATTATAGCTTGGTAAAAATAAAAAACTTTCCCGACTGCCATCGTAAAATATTTCGATTAGAAAATAAATTACAAAAATCCGGATGGGGAACTTCAGCAGAGATTATGAATATTGTATACTCGGTTCACTTTTTATAGTTGGTCCTCACCATGACGTACCATGATATTAAATTTTAAAGTTTACTATAGAACATGTTTTACGACTTTGAGTAGGATTTGGTTTAAACAGCACTTGTTGATAACTCGAAGTTTCTACGAAAATGTTTCGCAGTTCTTTTATGCGCTTAGAGAAACTATATTGAGATGAATATTACAAATCGCTTTTTTAAAAAACCAAATAAACTCGATATTCAATTACTATATGGTTATTATATCGATGTTAATATATTTATATTATATATTATAAGTATAATAAGTAAAAGTATAATATAAATATTATATTATTATTATATTACGAGTATACAATATTATATTATAAGTATAATATTCATTTTTGAAACATTTTTCATCCGAAAAAAATGTGTACAAAATATATTTGTCATCTATCATAAAAACTCTAAAATTTAAAACATATTTAAGAACACTATATTTGAATCATACAAAAGTTTATGTAAAAATAATTTTAAATAGGTTACGAGTAAAACCATCTTTTACTTATATTATGAAATATATTTGTTAGGTAATACACTATATGAGATTATTTATTATATTATATAGTTTAGAACCATATGTTTCAACTGTTTCACAAATAGGATTCAATCCGTAGTGCTAAATTTTTTATGACATGAAGTGAAACTTTTATAATAATATGTCAACAATGTAAGTACCCATAAAAGTACATCCATAAAAATTAAAAACTTTTAAAACGACTACAATATTATATAAACATTTTGATTGAATAGATTTCTCAAAATACAAGACAATGCAATATTAACAATTGCAGTTATTAAATTTATCAGCACTATTGATTTATTGATTTTTCTTTTAAAGTAAATATAATAAAACAATTTTAAGATTAACTGCAGTACTTCCTATATTATGTACCTACAAGTATTTTCGTTGTATTGTAGTACATTTATGAGAAAACGTGAAAAAAAAATTCGCCCAATTTATATAAATATCGTAGAATAATTATTATAGCACGTTAATATTTTTTTGTTTTACATTACAACATGTATTTTATAACAATATTAATTCGGTCAACCATAACTATATATAGTAATATAGACCTATATAACAATTCTAAGCTATAAACTACTAAGTTTTAAAGCTTATAATAAGAAATTATTATAAAGGTTCATATTTTTTTATAAGTAGAAACAAAATAATTCGATTTTTAAATTTGTTTACATCATTATTATGTTATTATTTATAAATAATGATGACTACTAAATGTAAAATAACACTACCTACTTTAATAATATAGATTATATTAATATTTTATTTGTTATAATTATTGTAGTTTTTAAATCATGACAAATTATGATAATATTTTGGTTTTAATTTGATATTTTTACTTCATTAATAAATAATTTAAAAAAAGCATTTATTTAGTCTATAAACTAATTTGTATATCATATAGATAGGTACATAATAATTGTATGTAGAGTATTTATCATAAAATTACTGAATTATCTATAGGAGAAAAGATATAAAATATTATAAAATGATAAACGTCTGACGTGTCAATATGTGCATATATTTTTTTATATGCATTAGTATTAATATATGCAAGTTCGATATCAAAACGATATATCTGAAATATGTTTTTAGATTCAAGAATATCAAAAATATCCAATAATTACAAAGAGAATATTATTATTACATTTTTTTATGCGGCCGTGAATATTCTATTACACGCTTGCCCTTTGTTAGTACAATATCATAGAAATGAAACGTGAGCTTATTACTAAATTTACTATCCACAAATAATTTTCACTTTTCAAACATATAAACCCTATAAGAATACGATTGTTTTAACCTTTATAAAAAATTATGATCCATAGGTACGTAGGATATACTGTATAATGCATATACATATTCGTTCGTCATGTTCAAATAATGGCATCATATTGACTGTTTTAATGTCTATAACTAATATTATTAAATGTCGTGGATGACAAAGATGTCAAGGTCTGTAGGCGTATATATTTATGTTTAAAATATTCATAATAATTATTAAACGGTTTAAAATGTTCTAAATTAACATTACTTTTGAATTAAAAACTGGTAAAACATAATATATTCATTTAAATGCATGTCTTAACAAAATAGTGTATAACGCGTATTTTCTAATTTAAGATAAATACACATATAATTTAAATCTACCTAATCAGGTTAATTCAATAATAATAAGAGATACGTTTGGCAGTAGTCAGTGGATATTATATGATCATTGATAGTATCTTAAAATGAAGAATTTAAAGTGCAGGTACCTTAGTCAATAGTCTAGAATATTATAAAATTATAAGGAACAGAATCGATATTATTTTAAATAAAAATGATCACGGTTATCATTCATCAGACTTGCTCTGAATTACTATATAGTTCTCACCGGTTTCTAATTGTTGTTTTACCATAATATGGCTTGAACTACAAATACTAAAAATGAATGTTTGTGATTGTCATCATAAGACATAAACCATCGATCATGTTCTATAATATTACTCGTACAATTTATGTCTTGTCTGTTTAGTATGTTATTGTTTCGTGTCATAGCGATAGCAAGTTATATATAAGACTAAAAACTACAGAATCCTGAATCATTGTACATATTATAAATTCTTTTTTATTAATTTTTATTTAAATTTCTGGGTAATTAGTTAATACTTAGTATCAAGTAAATATTAAATGGAATGTTTTACAGTATAATAACATCATATGTTATTACTGTTTGGTATACTTTTTAGTTGGATTTTGGTATTTATACATAATCATATCAAATTAGAGCCGATAAAAGTAATAGTATATAACTATATCAGTAAACTAAAACATACGTAGGTTTTACTTATAAAAATTGCGTTATAAAAAGGTGTGACGTTAATATGAAGAGAAATTAGTAACATGAAATGGTATTTTGCAAGTGTAATAATAATTTATAATGTTATATAGTTTAAATATTAAGTTAAGGTATATAAATTATTTTTTTTATGATATTATTGACAACATAATGTGATT
This sequence comes from Aphis craccivora, assembly GCA_009835225.1. Lineage (NCBI taxonomy): Eukaryota > Metazoa > Arthropoda > Insecta > Hemiptera > Aphididae > Aphis > Aphis craccivora. The sequence goes on from VUJU01000039.1 coordinate 40,760, forward strand.
AAGTCATTTGACTAAAATGTTAGTATCTTCGTGAAGCTTTAGTTATATGTTGTATTTCAATATTATATTCAACATTTTCAGATAGGTATTGTGATTATCTATTCACAATAAATATAGGTAAGTATTGATGATGATAATAGAAACCGTGTTGAGCCAAAGCGCTACACAAATTTTTATTGATTATTTTGAATTGATCTTACTAATGCTACCTTTAATATTGACATTTAAACGGGAGGTAGGTAGGTAAAACAATGACTAGTTCGCAATAATGTAAATAGTCATTAGTGCTCAAATCATGTATACAATATTCCTATTATGACTTGATGATTCTGTAAATAAAATATTGAACATATTTTCGTACAATAAACTTGGTTATGTTATTATTTTGAGTTTACTTTTTCTAATATTACAAATTGAATTAATCAATATCAAATATACCTACCTACCTAATATTTCTATAAAAACATTTTAAGAACTAAAATATTTCAATTTATTACTATCTAGTATTAATTTGATAAAAACAAAAAAAAAACTTCTAAAATTTATGTAGTTTATGGATACTTTAAAATTACTTATATGAACTTACCTCAAAGTGCTGTTTTTAAGACATTTACGTTATTATCAGTAAAATAATGAAAATAATCATAAAATTAAATGTCGCAATGAAAACTTAAATATTTGATTTGGACTCCACAGACCTAAAAATAATATTAAAAATAAATAAATAAATAATAAAATATTATAATATACTCTTTATTGTATTGAACCGCGTGTTATTATTTGTAAAAATTGCAGTAATTACATCTAAGTATCTAACTTTTCTTAGCGTAGGTCGGAGATAGAAATCATAAATACCTACATTTTGACTGATAAATTATTTAGTAATGTAAATAATTATAAATAGTTTATGCCGTTTCATTATATATAATATGTTGGCATATGTAAAAATAATATTATTATTATCATCATCATTTTGCATTACACATATTATGTGCAGTGATATGACATTGTGAATCAATCTAATCCTGTAATATATTAAAAATTATAAATAATAATTCTTATTTTTGAATCGTTATATTATTTTTTTATCCATTATGGCATTGTAACAGTAGTTCTATACACTTTAATGAATGCCAAGAGATTCTGACCACTGTTGGATTATACCCACTACTTTGGGTATGATGAAACATTTTAGTGTAATGATATGTTATTTGAAGTAGATTATTAAACCGTATCATAGTATAATTTAGAACCTAGCATAAAGGACACGGCGATACATTTCTATGATAAGAGATAATACATTAACTAACAATTTCATTTAACTAGTACTATAATGTATGTACCTGTATTATATACGTTTCCATTGTGAGTTTATTACGTATTGCATCATTAATGTGTACACAAATGTTGATATGTTACGTCTCATTCAGAACTTATTGTTAGTTGTTACAATATAGAGTAGAGAATTGATCATCTTATTGGACTTTGAGATTTGTCGGTATACATCTGCACAGTTCTATAAAATCAAATTTAGTTATTAGATGATATATAAAAATTGTTGATATAGAGCGTCAAATTTAAAATGAGGAATTCAAAATAAATATTATAATAAATATTCTTAGTTTATAAATTGAATAAATATTTTAACGTTGATGATAATAATTCAAGACAATGGAGAACCATTTATATTATAATAATTAAAATTTTAGTTAAACTACTCTACGACAAAAACTGAGTTTTAAGAAAATTAAAAACTCATTAAGTACATCTTAATTTTAAAACATAAAATATTTTTTAAGTTATGACATACATTTAATCTTCGTTAAGTATGAATTAACTGAAAAAAGAAGATGTAATTAATGAGTTTGATAAATCATTTTTTATTTCAGATATTAAGTTATGGCTATGACTCAATTACCGAAATACAAGCACTTACTTTCTTAATTTATTTCCTACAACTTAAATATAAAATTAATTTATGAATAAATAAATAACTAATGATCATTATTATCCTAATAATTTATAATAAATAATGTAAATGCTTTAATACGTAAAAATTAAAATTATCCTTCAAAATTGTACAAATCATTACGTCATATTAATAATTATTTAAATGTAGATAAGTGTTGTAATTATATATTTATTCTTTATTTCACATGAAAAACATATTATCCACGATTCATCATATTGATAAATCATAGTACATAAATTACACGTATGTAGTAACTTATCTCATCACCTGATCAAAAATAATTAATATATATTATTAAGTTTGAACTGGAGCATTATTTCTTTTTTAAATTATTCATTAAAACGGTACTCGACCAGTTTTTAAATTGTTATTATATTTATTACATTTTTAGGTTAAAAATGTATTATTACTATTTTTTATATTATATTTAACAAGATATTACATTTTATTTTGCATCACTTTATTAGGTAAGTACAATTAACCAATAATTATTTTCTATGACAATAATATTATCTATTAAAAAGATAAATCCGTAATTAGGTAAACCACCTTTAATATAGGAGTAGTATACTTACAAAATTGAGTTATAAAAATGTTTACTATGAAACCAGAAAAATGATTGGTATTAAATATTTGAATGAAGTGAAAACATAGATATATAGTTGATATGGAAATGTTAAGTACTTTTGGAATGAGAAGGTTGAAATTGAGTTGAATTCGCATTGTGATTATATAATGAAGGTTAAAAAATAAGAATTGAAATACCTGTATCCTACGTCGTAGAAACAAATTAAAATTTTCCAAATGATTAGGTATATTATATCTACTAGCTTTATTTCATTTACATGAAATATATTTGGAAAAAAGTATTTTCAAAATTGTTTTCACTGCTTCAATGCATATTTAAGTCGAAAACTTAAATAAAATCGCGTATTAGTGTCGTGGAAGTTAAATTAGGATTATTTAAGCATTTAAATTTTAAGATTTATACAAGTATAGTAGAAACATAATATTATTAACTATAAATTATTTTTTTTAATTAAATAAAAAATCAACGATTCAAATATTAATTACCTAAGTATATCGTGGGCCAAACTCCAAAATGACAACTTTTTAGGAGAGATAAAAAAAGTTTCATTAATTTAAAAAACTTTATTAAAATCTAATGTCTTCAGAACTTTAGAGTAATAATGATTTTAAACAATGCACAAAATATTATCTATAAGAAAATAAATAATCCCAAAATTACATTTTTGGAGTGATAGGATAATTGCGAGTTAGGCCGACGATATGTTATATGGGCAAATTGTATAGTACCAGCGTCCAGCATACCATATATTACTAAATAAATGGATTTTAGATCCATATTTCTTTTAACTTATCATAATTTTAAAAATCAAAGCAGAATAATAAAGAAAAAAAATAACTACACAAGTGATAATATGTATAGTACTATCTTACAAGTTTACTAAGAATAATTTTATTGGTTTTTTACGGGTTGTTAGTTATTGTTGTCTTTCTATATATGGACACACATAGGTACCTGCAATAGGAATCTTGATAGTTACTATGTAATTTCAGAAATTTAAATAATATACAGATATAAACGTGTTTTTATGAACTACAACTTGTAATTGCTTAAACTTTAATAATAATAATTGTCAATAACATTTTTTTCGTTATTTAATAAAATTCTAATTCACTGGCATTTAAGTCCCCGGTATATTATAATATGGTATTGGGTACGTAGGTGAATAATGATATGTTTTTGTTGGGTGTTATGAAAAAATAGATACTCATCAAATCTATAGACACTTTTTAATCAATAATTGTATGAAATTAAATGTTCTAATAATAATATATTATTTTACTTCGCATAGTTTATAATATTTAATCTACAATCTAGTTAGTGTCTTCATTACCCTAGACGCGTATGATATCTGAACAGAATTATGAACAAGACTTATTATAAGTAGTACCTTTAATAATTGTTTTCTTTATTTATAACGATCCAATTTCTCAGGAATGTTATCATTTATATAAATTTGTAAGCCATACAATTTAAAAAATACTTTAAAATAATAATAATAATAGTTTTATTAACACTGTTTTTTTTTTTATTTTCATGTTCATCAAGAAAGTACCTAAAATAAACGCTTAAAAGCTCGTTTTTAAAATTGTTTAGATGAACATTTTGTTAACTATATTATATTCATAATAATATTATAGCAGTATACACCGTCTATATATTGGATATAAAATTACGGCGAGTTGCTTGACCCCTGGGCTGCCAAACGATACAGCATACCAATCAGTATATATACCTACTAAGTATACGGCGCACGATGACCATTATAAATACACACAGTGAATTCGATCAAATGGTAAACAGTTATTATAAATTTATTTCCGTGTAAAAATGATTTAAACGTTTACAATATAATGGACGCGTGCATGCAGTACCTATAACAAAGATAGCGTGATTTATTACTTTTAATAACTTTAAAAAAAGTATTAGAAATAATAAAAAAAACTTCTGTGATCATTTTATAAACAATAATAGTTCACTTATTTTTGAATAAGTAAATAATTTAATTATATAACAATGGCACTCTGATACAATAATGCTGCAGTATAGTAATATATGTGCATATAAAATGCATATTAATATTATAATAATTTAATGTGAAGGTATTTCTTCATCGGCCACCCATAGTACGCTATAGAACTAAATATTTCGAAAAGTTAGCTACATATTATTACATTTGTTTTAAATAAAATATAGACCATAGTTTACCTTTGTGAATAAACATAATGCATAATATTTATATCAATAATATATAAAATAATATTATGAAATATTATAACATACAAAAAAGTGTAAATATTACGTTTTCTAGGTTACACGATGAGACGCACAACCTATACATAGACTATTAACGCGCGCCACACCAAATATTACAACGCACGGGTGAATTTAATAATTCACTTATTTAAGCTACATAAATATATATTGATACATATTTGTTGTAAATTTTGTCAGTAATATTTTTGTATAGAGGTATTTTTGAGATAAAATGAATATTTTTAAATATAATTTAAAAAAACTAAAAAATTGCACATAAAATCCAAGATGGCGGACACTTCCGGTCCTCGGAGCGATGGGCGACTTTTTTTTGGTTAATCGGCTACCCACAACCAAATTTTCTGCAAAGTTTCAAAACTTTCCGATTTAATTCCCCAAAAAAACGTTAAATAACTGTACTAATTATTTTTTTAATTAAATCAAATATCTGTAAGCATTACAATTATGTCAATGTTATTATTACACTTAGTTATGTAAGAATCTATTTATATAAAGCTTGAATTCTAATTGTTTGTAAATAAAAGTTCGTTTAACGTAAAATATATATATATATTGTTAAGATAAGCATAGTATAATAAAGTAAATGCACTAGGGTCTAGGAACAAAAACAGGTAATGTTTTCTAATTTCATTTGTTTCGATTATTACATAAAACGTACCTATTTGTTAATGAATATCAATTAAATCTTAAGTTTATTATTTGTACTACATATAATAATTACTAGCTGTAACTTAAAAATGTGTCCTTTTTTTCAAAACTAACTAGTTATAGGTATACAAACGAGTTTAAAGAAATGTATTAATAGCTACAGTTGAAATATTACATAATATACTAACAGTTAAAAATAAATAAAAAATCATTTATCGTGTAATAACATCATTTTAAATTAAAATTTAAAATTTTTAATACTAAATCAATCGATAAATACCTATGCATACATTTATTGTCTACTAAAATTAATATTTATAATTTTCATGGAATGAGCTGATTAAGTGTAACTTAAACATAACCTGTTTTTAAACCAAATACCAAATTTATTTGAACACGACTTATTTTGAACCCGAGAAACATTCAAACATTTTGGCTTCGATAAAGAGTGCAGTTCGACAATGCCCATTCTAATTGTAAGAGTTTATGTGCTGGGTGCGTGAGGTAGGACCGGTAGGTAGATAAAAGGTGTATTGCATTATATTATATCGTTTGTATAAAAAGTATAAGATTAGGATAACGATTTGAGCTACAAATACGTCGATTATTAAAAATTATGGAATAGTATTATCGCGGACTTTAATATTGAATTATTCGGTTCAATGCGGATATAAATATTAAATAAGTACATAAATAATCTATGCGCAAAAAATGGTCTCAAATTTATTACGTCATAGCCCATAGGGTTTAATTCTATATTATGTGGGCTGGTAGTATTTCATGGTCATGATATAATCATATTAGACTCCTTAGTACATAATATAATACGTACTCGAAATACAATTAAAATGTAGTCTTTTTATTTCTGTATTAACAAAATATCGTACACAACTGCAGGTTTAACAATTATAATTTCGATAACCATACTTCGATAGTATTCATTATTACCATGAATAAAATAAAATATTATGTAGGTATCTACTTAAGACGTGTAACAAGCCAAATATAGGACATTCAGAATTGCACGATATTACCTATTATGATGTTAGTACTATCAATAATCATATTATGAAGAAAAAAATGACTCCCACTCGATAACCTTCTCGAGTTTTATGCGTTTGTATATATTGGTTAACTGCATAGAGCGTTTTAAAACCTGCGTATATTGTTCAAATCACCATACCATGCCGTTTTATAACGTAATTTTAATAATAAATATACTTACGTTTTTTTTTTTATTCACATTTCGAATAGTATGCGACGTGGGAGTGTTCATTTAGATACCATTAAAAAAAAAAAAAAAAAAAAAAAACACTTGCCTAAACCGTTATCAAAAATGTTCAAAGAAAATCAGGTATACTATATCACACGAATTAAAAGTGGACGTGCTCCTATCGTTTTTGACATGCTCATAGTTTTTTTTTTATCGTCACAGAATCTGCTGTAATCTGCGAAGATCATGTGTATAGAACCGTTATGCTTTACGCGTGTTCATCCATTTTTTTTTCGCAGTTTGAGTGTATAACACTTTTTTTGTATCACACGTTTAGCATTTTCACGGATTACGGAGGATAATAATATTATTATTATTATGTACATGAATGTGTACAAAAAACCCGAATGTTTTACTGTCTATATGATGTTTATAATTGGGCTTATTGTATACCTAGGTACATTGTATTAAAATGTGGTCATACCGATTAAAAACTATTTTGAATCAAAATATTCTAGATTGACATTTGGCCCTCATGCTGCATTGCTGCAGACTGCAGTACAACTCTAAAGTATAATAATAATAATAATAATAATAAGTATAATAATTAATATTACATAATATTATATAAACGTAGATTTTATCAGACGATAAACGTAAATACAGTATATATATTACGGGCAAAGTTGAAATACTTTAACAGTGCCCAGGCATTTTATAAAGTGCCCAATTAAATTTGGGCACTGTAGATTAAATATTGAATACATAAAAATTAAATAAAAAATTTTACAGAAAATATCATTAACTTGCACAGCTTTTTTAATATTATTATCTAAAAATGGTTTGATATGAATAAAATAAAATTTATTTTTAAATTACAATTATTTCGATAATTTTATTTTAATTAATTATTACTAAGAAATAATGAAGGGCTAGTATTTTGAAGGGCACTTTGAATTGTAAAGTAAATCAGATTTTTTAGATTTACACCGGTTGGTCTTACACAATGTATTGCAAGTACACCTATCGTAAGCTAAGTCACCTAAATTAGAAGATTTTTTGAGATAATTAGATATTATAATATCTAAGTATAGTTTTGTACTTTTGTAGTGATATTATTAAGTATAAAATATAAATTCAATTTGATATAAATGTGTGTAGTGCGCTATGTTTAATTCACTTGGCCCACTTGAATCTGGGCAGGGTAGATTTCCCCGGCAATCTAGTACAATGTCCTGTCAATTTATGAACAATTTGAGTATTAAAATTATCATTTTTACATTGTCCAAAATATTCGGGCATTGTGCACAATGAACGGGCATTTTTATACAATTACCGGATTTCCTACTTTGCCCGTAACATATATATAATCAGCAGTTGTGACTTAAAGCGTATTAACTAAAATTTTTATTTGCATAAGTTTTCTTTTTAAATTTAAATTCATGCTGCAGTTCTAGAAAGTTATAAATTAATTGCTTATATTATATTATATTGTTTGGGAGTATATTATCTTTTAAAATCCATCATAAGTCATATCACAATTTGTAACCATATGGTCACCAATTTTTTTTTATAAATTGCTTTACAGTCAAATTTACATACAATTTTAATTTAAATAAAATATTTAGGGTTAATAATGCCAAATCATATTTCTAATTTCCAAGTACGGTAACTTTCACAGTGATATGATATTAAATGGGTGATGTGTAGGATATCCGCTTTGAATATAACATATGTACCTACATAAAATAATATTATGCACTGTTAAGTGGGTGGTTAATTTTAACATTTTAACTTATTTTTCAAATTGACTGTTTAATCTCTCATTAACAAATTCATATACTATTAACGTTTTTGAAAATATTATTTTAATATAATTTTAAGTCTTAGTAAAAAGTTTTTGTAAAATAATTTTTTTTTTTTTTAAGTAAAGACTTCGATTTTTAACTTAACAAATACCGAAGCAGAATATAATTTGAAGTATTTCGATATATAAAAATGAAAATTCTATTTTATTACTCTATGTTATGTACTATAATATAAATATAATACATAGTCTTATAACTCATAAAATACTTGTCAAAAATGTGTTTTTTACTACCAATTATAATAATAAATAAATAATAATAATTTATAATTATATATTTTAATACATTAAAATGCTCCCAAAAATATGTTGCTTTACAATAAGGAATTGAAAATGTATGATGATGTCAAAAAATAAAATTTATTTTTCAAAACGTTGTTTTGTTTAATGAGTTAAAATTAAGTAAAAAATATATTTCTATGCTATTAGTTTTTAAATAATGAGTATTCATCGATAAAAAATCATTTAGTATAATATAATGTATGTATTATGTATGAGTATTAACTATTAATTATTATAGTAATATAAAATATTACCCGTAGGTATATAATAAGTCTATCTAGATTCTATATAGGTACCAATTTAAATCAATGAAAAGTATAAAAAACACAATACAAATAAACCTATACTGAGTGTAGTTTATGAATTTAACAAAACGTTTGATTTTTTTCAATGATGGCAATTATACATTTTTTTTTTTTTTTTAATAAAGACAGTACCTACTATACCTAGGTACGTATTATGTGAAGGTCAAAACAATAATTTAACATATTATAGAAAAAAATACTACTAACTGGAATTATTATGACTCAGGGACAGTACTAGTAACCAGTTTGATCAATGAATAGAACACAAGACTTATATTTTATTATTTTTCCTGTCAATGAACCATTATTATATGATATGAAATAAGCTGTAAATACTATTAAAGCATTTTTAAGTTGAAAATAGATGTTAACACTTATATGCTATACCACATTCCATTTGATTTGAAATATCTATAATCACCTAAACTCTAAATATAACATTTAACAGCAACTATCCGTTAAACTACTATAATTTTACGAACTCAAACAGTTGATGTAGTAATAAGCATCATGAAAATTTTAACTTACCTATTATATATATTACTACTAAGTACTAATAGACTTCAAAATTGTAATTCATTAGAATATCTTATAGATAGTAGATACCTATTATAGAACTCGCCGAAACAAATTTAAAATGTATAGATCCTTGTTAGTTTTTTTTATCTGCCAATAGTAAGATAATATAATAAATAATAAAAACAATTTGAAAATTTATGTCATAGCAGAATCCGGTTTTAAAAAAAATATTAACAGTTTAAGGTAACGTCAACGAAACTCTTATCATAATTACTGTTTTTTTTTAATTTAACTGTAATAATTTAGCAATTTAGCTACCTATATACTTTAAATATTACAACTTATTATGGTAAAAAAAAGCAATAACGCGAGTTGTTTAAAGATTATATTTAAGTGTATAATAATATATTCGATATTATTATTATGCTGTATAGGTACGACGATATTAAATTTCATTATTTAAATAAGTACATCATTATTATACTTAAAAGTGAAAACGCTTTTATAATGATTTAACAATTTTTTATATATAATATTATATTATAAAATTATTATTATATATTGCATGAATATCAACATTAAATACTATTTGATTTTTCAAGCGTATATTTTTATTAGATGGATGTTATAATTATTAATTACTTTTTATTCCTAATAATGTACAGAACATAGGTACATAAAAGTAGGTGTATATTTTATAAACGTAGGTGTCTATACATATTAAATAAACATTTGAGTTTTTTTTTTAATTCGTTAATAACTTGACTATCAAATGCTTTGAACATTGATTGTTATTGTTATTTTATAAGTTATTTATTTTTAGATAAATATCATTTTCAGTTATAATTACAAATGGTACATAATAAATTTAAACAAAGTTCATTCATATTGATAGTAAACTGTGGTCGTTTTCATTCATGAAAGTAATTTTATTATTTAATTTAAGTAATAAATAATATATAGTGGTGAGTATATAAATATATATTTATATTTTAATTTCGTTTGAGTAAACAACAGGTTTATTAATTTCTATGTGTAGGTACTCATTTATAGTAAGGGGAAAGTCGTTATATTAGGTGCCAAAAACATCAAATCATTACAAATGGAAAGTAAAACGTATAGAGATTGATACAGCCGTACAGGTACACACATAGGATAATTATCATTGTTCATTTTGTGAACTTTAACGATATACCATAATTATTAAGGTTTATAAGATTAGTTTTCCTATGTACTTACTCAACTATAATATTGCTGATTGCAGACCACCCAATAATTCCTATCCTAATTATTATATAAAGTACAAAAAATAATTGATTTTTATTTTATAGAAATATGATGTTTATCATTACGTCTATTAAAATTTAAATGCACACGAAGGTCTTAGTAGTAGTTAAAGTACCTATTTATAATACACTATCCATCTCAGTTGCGCTCGATTTGTCTGTGCATCTCGTGATGATCAGTAAAAATGACTGAGAATGGCCAATGGAAGTTAATTTCTGCTAAGAACGGTCATTGTCTTTAATGTGATCACGTCGGCTAAGTTCTAAGAAACGAATAAAATACTTCTGCATATATATATATATATATATAAGTATATACGTTTGTAAAAAAAGGCTATGAAACAAATTATAGAAAAAGAGTGAAGGGGAAAAACAGACTATTAAAAGAGTGAAAACTAATAGGGCAAATAAACGCGGTGTGAGCCAAAAGATATGTTTGTACGAAGTGCCGCACAGATGAAACGTCTGCGAGAAGGTGAATATACATGTTTAATGTATATAATATATAATATATTATATACATATATGTATCGTATTGTCTGGTTAAGAAATTCCTCTTATGTACGAGTTTTATATAGTGGGCAACCGTATGCAGTTTACACTTGTGGTGACATTGTGCAATGAATGAGGAGATTTCAAGTTCACGCCACGTAATATATATTTTATAACGATACGTGTGAAGTAAATCGAAGATCAAAATATCAAATGATGTAGTTTAACGAATTGTTTGACTTAAAGTAAACGAACAAGTTGTATATATACTATAATAATGAAATAAATATCACATACCTAATCTAACTCAACTATGGGAGTATATTTATTTTATACATAAATATATATATAGGTATAATTTACATATTATGAACAATAAACATAAAATTTAAGCTAAAATTGTTATTTAAGTTTCAGTGATTTTTACATATATACATATATGTATGATATAATATATAGATTCTGAGCTAAGTTATAAATGTATTGATTTTACAATTATTGAATTATGTATGTTTTTATTTTGTGTACATTTACACGATAAGCATTCTGTAGAATGCTTCAATTTTCAAAAATGGGGATGGTTTTGGATAGAATATTGGATCTATTTTTTACTTTAAACAGGTCAAAATTAAAAACTATCAATATTTTATTCGCATACAAAAAGTTAAGTATAAACGGGAAATTTTTATACAATAAACCAATTTTCAATTTAAATTGATTGATTTATTTTATTATATAGTTCAAAAACTTTCGATTTTTACTAAGTGTTTATATTATAATTTTCTGCATATAGTTTAATTTTAAAAATATTTTGACTATTTTTTAACTACTTATAGATATTTTTAATTTAAATATTTAAATCATTAGAAATTTTAATTTTTATAAAATATATCGATTAAAAATAATTCGCTAAATTTAAATGTTTGACAATTTAATACAAAACTCCTCGTAAGTTGTTAATTTTTCAATTAAAAAATATTGAAACTCTACAACCTATATGTGAAAAACTAATTTTACCGGAAAGTCTAATTAGTTTTTAAGAAAAAAAAAACATATCACGAAATATACTTAGTGATATAGGTTGATTAACCGTCACCACTCAAAATCGTTTTTCGTAATAGTGACTAACCTAACCCATGACTTCTGTCTAATGTATACAATATACATCAGGGCGATACCCATTTGTCTACTTTTTTTTATATAACTAACTATAGCATGTATATTTGATTTGTAAATGAGTTTTTTTAAGCATGAAAATGACATTTTGATCCTAAATATTCGTTTATCTAATATTTTATAACAATTTTTGATGATATAGCTAATAGTTGGGGCTTATCAACTATTTATTGAGTTACTTGATTTGATATTTTATCCGAAAAAGTTAACATATTTTATAAGCTACTTTTTTGTAAATTTTTACTTTCAGTTTTTTTTTAATTGTTCATCGATTTATATTTTGTTAATTTTATTTACTTATTGAATATAAATACTATAAAATATACATGTATAACTAAATATTATTATTTATTATCTTGATGCATACTAGGTTGGTATATTAATGCGGTTTATATAACTTTAATAAGTTTATGAATAATATTTCTAGTAATGACTTATGTCGTATAATGCTGCTTTCGGTTTTTAATTAATTAAATTTTCTATTAACTTTTGTAAACTATACCGATAGGGACGATTAGGCGATTGTAAACTCTCCCGGGTCTACTTCAGCATTACCCGATGGAAATATATAAACTCTCCCGGGTCTTTAGTATTGCTACCTAATTTAATTTAATAATAATCATAAAATAAATCTAATATAGATTTAAAATAGTCAATCATATAATAATAATAATATAAATGAATGCCTTTAGCTGCTATAAGCTATAATATTATAGTGAACAATAAAAAATAAAAATTCATAAAATAAATCCAATTTTCTAAATATACGTATGATAAAATAAAAATATTTAAATTTAATTTTTTTGATAGTATGAACACACATTTAAAAAAAAAAAAAATGGTGTATTTATATTCTAATATTTTTTAAATTATAGCTTTTCTTATTATTATATATGTATATGATTGTTTTTACTTATTTTTATTTTAGTTTATTGCAACTTGGAATTTTGAATAATTTTGACCCATAATATTGACCCGGGAGAGTTAACTATTTTAAAAATTAACCTACCACCGCCCTACCGATAGTATTTGAAAAAATTGTGCTTAACAAATATTATTATATTAAAAAAATGTGTATTTATTAAATTACAATATTTGTGTATTTTCCTTTCAAAGATTTGTTAATTGTTTACACTTGATAAAATATTATTTGTGATAATTCAAAGAAATATAACTTAAAATTGTTCTTTCATTGGCTATACCTAATTAAAATGGACATTTGCATTAAACTAAAATAAATTTATTATTATTTATATCAAAATTTTACATTTATTTTTTTTTATACATAACACATGTAAGAATTACAAACTTAAAATATATAAAAAATTATGTAATGAAAACTTAAAATACATTTATTTTACCTTTACATATTGGAAAAACCTCGTTAAATCTTGGTGATTATTTTGCTTAAATAAATACATAGAAAAAAATATAAACCCTATATATAAATTTAATTATTTATATTGTTGTATTGTTATTTAAAGTTATATAGTTTACTCAATAAATATATAATATTATATGTATAAATAATATATCTATACGAATCAATCAAAATAAATTGACTCAATAATAAACTAGGTGTTTTGTACGAGGTCAGTAATAGCTAGGTTGATTTGTTCAAAAACGAAAGTTGACCTGAGGTTATATGGGAAACCGCAGTTTAGCTGACGTAAGAGGAGAGGGAAATTTGTTTAATTTTATAGATGTAAATATTATGTCTTTACAGCAATTTTTCATGGTGACAACAAACTTATGTGTAATTTTTACGCTTTTAAAATAATAACAAGCACATTTATTGTAACATTAGTATAGTAGTGTAGAATTATTTAAATGGAACATTTTGTGTTTGATTTACATTATTATATATACCTATCATAGTGTCGAGATTTATTAATAATAAAAAAATTATTATATTAATTATTTGCAAATTCAATGGACTTCAAACGAACAAGAATTTATAGTGTATTTGCTTGTCATCCGTTTTATTTTTTTTTATACAAGTATTGTAAGGTGAAAACAGTAAAAAAGATAAAATATACACCAGTTACCTGATCTTTAGCTCCTCCATTCCGTTAAAAACAATTAAAGAATAAAATCAGTACCTATTTAGGATTGATTTATAATATATTAAAATACTGGACAAAAATTTCTTCCAATGAATATTACTATATTATGCTATAATTATTAAAATTAAAAAAAAAAAAAACAGTTGCATAGAGCTGATGGAGCTAATTATATAGCGGTAAACATTTGCTAATATTGCCAACGTCATGATCCAGCTTTTGGTTTGTTTATTTCAAATAACCAATAACCGTAGTTAAGTTTGTTCATATCTGGTTATTTCTACATTGAAGTTAATATTCTTTTACTATCACGGAATTATCATGGAGTATAATTATTTATGACTTGTACCACGGTTAATTTACATACCGCATCAAGCGTTTATGAATTTTAAATTTTTAACCTTACAAACGTGTATGTTGGCATTTGTATTGTAAAAAGTTTCCCGCTGCAGAATTTTATCATACATTTTAAAGTTTGTCTGTTAAAATTTATTCTTGGACCTTTATTTTACTCATAATATATTCAATGTTTGAGATTTAATATTATTTATTATATCAGTGTATTTTAATAATTTACAGGTTCCTTTGGAAGAAATGGTTTCATTTTCAATTACGAGTTACCTACCTATCAATTTATTACCATTATATTTTTTATAGAATTATTTTTGTTTAGGTAGTATTTTATTGCTTACATAGTATAAAATATTGTATTGATATTGCATTGAAATGAAATTGCATCTGAAGATTTGTGATACTTTAGTAAAATAAATATAGTAAATTCTATATGTCAGTGTACATATTAATTGTATGCAGAATTTATATTGGTATTATCTACATTATTATAATTTGGGTAGGATGTGGAATAGGAATTTGGTAGAGCAACAACTTAAGGGTTAGCGCATCCTACACTAAAATGTTGTTTATCTGGTTGTTAAAACTGCAGTCTACACATAAAATATTTACTTACTAAATACTTACTTGACTATCTAGATGTACCTTAAGAGTGTCATTTTAGAGGGTGCAACAGGCTGCTGTGCAAATGTTAAGGCATCACTAAACTTAAATATAATAACAATTTGCATTCATTAATATTTCAATATGTCATCATATTAAACTTTTATTCTAAGATGTATACCTACGCATATGATACGAATATTATAGTTAAAATGTATTAAATTGCTTTGTTATCAAATTTATCATACCTAATATCAAATCATAACATATTTCTTTTTAAAGATTGTGAGTTGTGATACATTATTGTATAAAATGTATAAAACTTAATTTGTTTTAAATAATAGCGAGATTGTTTCAACTGATGGCTTTAGTTACTTATAATTTTCAATAATTCAATCTTTAAAGTTTAAATTCTTTAAATTGCTAGCTATTTGAAAAATATATTATAACTGATATGAATGGTAATCACGATTAGAATTATAAATGAAAAAGAGAGAATAAATACATTGTAATATTGGTAATTCTATATATTACACGGCCGGATGAAATGTTAAAATTAATCTATATTTAAAAGCTGGAACATCCAAAAAATAACCAAAATAACATTTATGATCTACCTTTATGGCTAAATATCATTTATGTTAAGTGTATTTTATATTGTAGTATATACAGATATTATAATATTTATAATAATATGCGATCTATTTACAATTAGCGTTATCGTATTAATTTTAGCTTCGAGTCTACAGATTATAAGAATTGTTTTCAATCAATTAGTCTTCTTAAAATTATAAAAATAAACTTGTATATAGTTGTATATATGAATTCATAATAGTTTTTGTTTAATAATAATTAATCAATTTATCAAATGAACTATCTAGAAATTAGTCTTCTTAAAATTATAAAAATAAACTTGTATAAAGTTGTATACATGAATTCATAATAGTTTTTGTTTAATAATAAATAATAATTTATCAATTTATCAAATAAACCAAACTTTTTTTTTTACTATATTTTATTTTATTGTAAAGGTGTAATATTGAAAAATTTAAGCATAAATCTAGTTTGGCGCCCACTCAAATTTTTCAATTTTTTTTTTTCAGAAACCTATGTAAAGTATTTCGACGAATTTAGAACAATAGTGCAAAAATAAATTCCTAGAAATCAATAGTTTAATAGGTCACAAAGTAAAAACTTTCATTTCAAAGGCTATTAAAAAATAAATTTAATATTTATTTATTGTTGTATACTGTTTGTATATTGTTTTATACCCATGGTATCTTTGTCCTTTGGTATACCATGGAAGACCATATAATGGTCTAAAGGCGGGTTTCCACTACATACGTGCACGTGCATAGAAAATTCTTTTCTGTGATTGATTGGTATACATGTTAAGCTTTTAGTATATCAGAAAGTTTATATCTTCCAATCAATCACAGAAAAGTATTTTTATGTACGTACACGTACACATATGTAGTAGAAACACGCCTTTACCCAGTAGTTTTTAACCTTTTTCGTATGATAAAACACTTAAAATTTTATAAGGTTTTCGTGGAACACAGCCATAAAATAAAACAGTAATTATTTACATTTTTTAATTTTTAATATATTAAACAATACATGTATAATGTATTTGTATAGCATAAAACAGTTTGCATACATGTTAGTAAAAACAACCTAAAATGATTCTATGGACTGACATACACTGGTGACTGGTGACTGGTATACACTGGTGACTATAGTTTATACAGTTATTATTACCTATACTCTTCTATACTCATGGTGGTTTTACATAACAAGGCGAATAGGGATGATTTGGATTTTAATACTTTGAGCGAGCTATAGTGACCACGTTGGGATAAAAATACCATAAATTTCAATTAGCTATAACTTTAAAATAAATCTGATTGTCAAATTCTAACTTTCTCATCATTCTCATTATGCTTAAATACATAGGTACGTTCAAACAAGTAAACATTGCAAAAAATGAGTGTTCAATTTTAATAAAACAAAAAAGTTTCAAATGCGCGGTAAAATAGAGCATCGTACGCATGCGTACAACATCAAAAATCGTGAGCTTCGCAAGGCAATATCTTAAAAACTAGTAATTACCAATTTATTTTTTTACCATCGTTAAAAACTCATTGTTTGTATAGGTTTCCGAAAAACAAAACTGAAAAATTCGAGTGGGTGCTAAACTAGATTTGTTCTCAAAATTGTATACCTCGAGTATTTCTTCAAAATATAATAATATATAATATAATTATAATACATAATTAACAATTATTTACGTAACTAATATTAAATACGAACACTAAATTAAAACAAAAATATGTTGATGTTATATTAGAATATTTCCTTTTTTATTTTTAAATTAGAAATCATTGAACGATTTGAATGTTGCATTGCTGATATCAAATCTACAAAACTATACCAATTAATACTATATTATTATTATTTATTACGATCGAATATGATCTCATCACTTATCGTATGGCACATTTAGTCTATAACGTCTGCAAAAAAAAATAAAAAAACAGTGAACATTCGTAGAAAACTAGAAAAACAAAAAGAAAGAAAAAAGTCGTGGAAAAAACTACGACGCGAGCGCGTTCCGTACGTCTTCGAAAAGCCCATCTGTTCGGTTACAGTGGTTGCGTCCGGCGGACACGTGACGTCACCGCGCCAGCAACAGGCGGAGGGCATCAACACGCGAAGGTGGTATACGTTATAATAGCGGCCACCTCTTGTTTGTCCGTCTACCGGCGGGTTCTTTTCAGTCTTGCACGACAACCCGCGAGTTCCACATTACCGGCGGTAGTGGACATCGGGTTTTATTCTCCCGATATTTATTACGCTCTACGTGTTAGTTCGTTAGTTTATTAGTTTTTTTTTCTATAACCATTTCATAAATAATACATTAACAAAATTTAAAAGAAAAAAATATTTAATAAATAATCATAGTTTTTAAATAACTTAAAATTTTTTACTAATTTTTATTTTAATTTCTCAAACCGTATTGTTGAGTGCATTGAGCAAAAGTGATACGTTATATTAATATAATATAATCTTTATTTATATTTTGTGTTCGCGTATATTCGCATTGTGTGATACACTATCATGTACATCGAACACACGTGACAGAACATGCCAAAATACGGTAAGTACCTAATCTCTATAAAATTGGATTTAAAAAATTAAATTACTCGTAGTATTATAATTAGATTTTTCTACCATCCATAAAATCCATAAATAATTTTTGTAAAAAAAAAAATCCTCGAATATTTCATTGTTTAGGGTTATCTAATTGTTATTAAAAACGTAGAAATAATATAAATAATTTATAATGCGATATTTATTGATGATACCAAACACTTTTATAATTTGTAAATTTTAGATACTCTAATAATTTATTAGTTATTACCATACACAGTAAAAACCTAACAACAGTTTTATGTTGGAGAAACTTATTCTTAAAACAGTAACCGAACTCTTTTATTTATAATACATTTTGCAAGTTGTTTCGATAATAGGTATTTGAATTTAATCACCAGTGAACAAAATTAAATACGAACTCTGTGGTTTATATCTTGTATTAAAAATTCATAAAATTCATTTTTAGATAAAACCAAATTTTTTCTACTAAAATGTATTGAATTCTATTCAAAATTTAACCGTCCTCCAGGCGATTACCTATTTTGTTTGACATAAAATCCACTACTGACACAAACCTATAACTTGTAAAAACAGCGTGTACATCTTAAAAATATTTTTAAACGTCTTAAAATTTGATTATTTTATGGGAAATAAAAAAAGTGAAAATATCATTTTTAAATAACGTTCTTTTTTTTCTAAAAATGCAATCGTGATGAATAATTGTGAACAGAAAAGTGTAAGTTTTTAATAGTGTTGTCTCAATGACTTTCTAAAACGTAAACTAATCCAAACACGGTTCGAAAGTGATATATTATACACTACATCTACATAAATTAAGTTGACAAGTTTGCCTACACATTCGGTATTGTCATTAAAATTAGTATTTGTACACGTAAGTCTTAATTTTCGTTTGTATATAGTCTTACACTATTTTCAAATCTTTGGTTTATGTCCAACTGATAACTCGTGTCGTACTAACATGTTTTTATTTTTGGGGGGAAAACTTTTCTTTTAAACATGCCAGGCAAGAGTAAAACACTTTCGTTACGGTTTGCTACACGTAATGCAGCCCCCTGTGTTTGAAGTAAACGTGACTATAAAAGCAACAGTTGTACGGGCTGTGTTAAATGCTTGAAAACAATTAAATAATTTATGCGTGTTCAGACCTTCGTGTATACGAGGAAATTATTAAAACTATTTAGAAAAATTAGCCAAAGACGTATTTAATAGTATGTCAGCTGCAGAATACGGGAAAACCACGAAGGTTTTCGCCCCAAGTTTACGATATATTATATATATTATCATATAGTATAACAATTTTTTTTTTTTTTTTTGTTAATTGCCTTGAATTTTAATATAATTAAGTAATAATACATAAATAGATACACTTTATTTTGAGTATAGGCGTATTGCACTATAATAGGTATTGTTTACAATTTATAGTATAATACATTTTATAGATTTATAGAACTTGTTACAGAAAAAAATATATAACTCGTTTTTATAATACATTTTTTAAGCTACATTCATAATCATTAATTATGAAATAATAGTTTCTTTTGGCTGATTTAATTTTGTATACAATTATAATACCTACTCATTAAAATTAATAACTCATATATTGTTTAATTTAATAAAACATCTTGTAATGAATATGTATTTAAAATATTTTAATACTTAACTTTGTTATAAAAAACATTAGTATGATTAGTTAGGTACTAACTAATTGAACCTTTTTTAACAAATAATAAATTTGTACATAATTTTTAAAATATAATAAATGTAAATATAATCAGCTTTTGGAAATTGTATTTATTTTTTATAAAATCTAATTTTTATTTATAGTGATTATTATGAAATTATATTGTGTTATTAACTCGTTTCAGACATAGGTAGGTACACCGTTCATACAAACTGTACACGACAGGTGCTAACCAGGAGGTCCTAGATTAACCACAAAACAGGCGATTCCATTTTAAAACACTTTTTTTTTTTTTTTAGTAACAATGTAACATTGACAGCACTTATGTTTCAACGAAACACAATATTAAAAACGTAATCGGACAAATAATTGTACTATGATGCGTTACTGGATATAATATAAACGCGAGAAATCTATAAATTATAAGCACGTAAAAAAAATAATAATAATAGTAATAATTCCGGAAATTGTTTTAAATGTATGCTTCATTGGCTGTGTACATATAGGGTTCATATAGCTGTGTATTTTTTTGATGCATGCAATGGTATTTATCGATTAAAATAATTAGTATAAACTATATTTTATTATTTTTTTCAATTAATTCGACCAAATCCTTTCATGATGACCATTTTGGGGTACTAAACATTTTTGCAATATCATTGCACAGGAAGCGGTGTATGAAGGTTGACCGAGGGTCTTTTCGTGTTCGATATTATTGTTACATCACTCTGGGGGGTGATTCAATTGAAGTTTTTATTTACGCCCATTTATAAATTAGATTTGCTCACAGATAATTCGGAATCCATAAAAATGATATATGATTTATTAAATGGCCAAATTTGTCTAACAAAATAATAGGGATAGTAAATAAATAAATCTCTAAGAACGAGAATAAATAATATACATTCTAAATTAGACATATTAAAATTATTTATATACTTATACTGGATACTGGATATAAAAAAAAATATAAATATATATATTAAGTAATAAATATATTATTTTTGTTTTAACAGTTATAATTTTTTTGAAATTTATTTTATTATTCCAATTACTCCAATAGAAATATTAAATTGTATTAATTTATACAATGCACAATAGATTGATAGTTCCATACATAAAATTAATAAATGTAGACCACTTATGAAAACTACAGAAAGTACCGATATGTATTTACCAAATTGAACATATTATGCAAAAAACATATTTCTTTTATGCATTTAGTATTCTAATTTAATTCAATACGTGTCCAAATTACTACACAAGTAAAAATGGTCAATTATTTTAATATAAAAACTAACTTTTCTTCGTCTTTTAAAAATGAAAATAACGGTGACTGTGTACGTGGGTGATAGATTACAATAAAATAATATTTTTATATGTTTAATGTTGAAATAATTTATCGGTAAAATTCATAAAATAAAAATGTAAAAAATATATTTGTGAAAAATGATACACTCGCTTATCATTATTAGTTAACAAACATAGGTGATATTATATTATAGAAACCTAAAATGAAAGAAGTACCTATTATTTTTATTAGATAGTTAAAATTTTTGTTAAGATTGTAAAATCTGTTAATAACTATTTAAGTTCATTGTTAAAATATAATATAACTAATATGTGCATAAAAAATATGTGGTAAATTAATTGCATAAATAAATACAATACTAACTATAAATTATTTTTTTAGTAATTAATTCTAGTATGAGCTTATAATTTAAATAACAACATATTTTTATTTTAAGTACAAATACTCATGTTTAATAATTAATTACTTAGCTGTGGAAGTAAACAATATTCATTTTACAAAATTGAGGTTATTCTACCAGATAAATAATATAATTGTTTTTGAATTATCTAATTATATTTGTGCAGCATTAATTATTATAAAAATTGAGTAAATACTTTATCTATTCCCTAAAATTATTTATTATTTTTTTTTTAATATAGCCAAAAAAGTTATGATTAATATTATTAATCAAAAACATTTCATAAGATTATTGTTAATGGGTACTATTTATATATTATATATTTATTATATTAGAAAATCATCTGTTTTAATTAAATTGAAAAACAACTATAGATTGGAGATAAATGTCTTTAATATTATGTTCCATAGTTCCGTATTCTCCTTTTTAACTATAACAGTATTATTATAAATTACACCCGAATACCCGATGTTTTCATGAAACTAAGTTGTTATTTTTTTTTTTTTTTTTATCGAACCGTGTATATTATAATATTTTTGATTTTATTTTCAGTTTAGATTAATTTTTCCGCTAACTCATACTACTCATAGGTGTTCCCAATAATTTATTTACGATTCAATCCATTACATAATATTACCTACATTATTAGTTATTACATATTATTATTATTGTTGTTATTACTATTATGAATTATGATTATGATCATTATTCATTATTGTCCAACGAGAGCTCAGAAACCGTCATAAAGTTATTGTAACGCACTATCCACCAGCTGGACATACCATCGTATATAACACGCCTATAACGTGCATTCGCTTCGTCCAAAAGACTTGGGCGACAGCCCAGCGAAATATTGTAGTATTATCGGCGCGTATAACTTACCTACCGGGTAATAAAAACTAAAAACATGAAGATGAAAATAAAAATCTCATTTCACGGTGGTGCGAACTTTGACGATCGATGGAGAAAAAAAAATAAAATTTCGACCGAATAATAATGTTATAATGTTATTACATCGCGCGCCAAGGACGTGCGGCGTGTAAGCGTATTATACCTTTAACAACCTACCTGTATATAATATTATCATATTATTATGTTGAAAAAAATCCTCCGCTTATATCCGTGGCGATGATGATGGGAGGGAGGGTCAAAGGGGATACGTTATAGTTTTGCCCTTCTCCTACCACCTGGGGCCGTCTGGTGTCAATCGGTTGATTTGATTTTTGCATAGTCACGGCGCCGCGTTACACATATTATTATTATATATTATATTAACATTATTATACACGCGCACGCGTTGCAGACAACATCACTGAGCCACCTCGGCGGTTGATTATACTTAGACACGTCCGTCCCCGCCTCACCGCCGCCACCGGCAAATCGGCGAATTCCAGAAAATATTAAAATATATCCAATATTGGTACTTGCAAGTTGCAGTACATACTTTGTAACTATATTAAGTCTCGAACAGTGGTTTCTGATACTTCGTGATGGTAATTTGATTCCATGGTTTCATTCCGGATTTATGAAAAATACAAAAATAATTAAGAGTTAGAGTACTGATTAATAATAATAATAATAATAATAAAATGATTTTAAAATAAAATCATTTAAATTTAAACTCAGAAAATTAAAGTTTATTTTCATAAAATACTCGTCTCTGAATTTTATTCGTAATTCATAATAATATTAGATGCTTATTTGATGTCGGCGGTACCTATTAATGATATTTTCTTTATCCGCTGACTTCTATAGAAAGTATTCTCGTTAGATTTTGTAATCAACGATATCTGTTGCAGGGGTTGTAATGAGTTATCATAGCCATAGAAAACCTTCGTTATTATTACTATTATTTGTAGATATAATTAAAAATTATATTTCTCTTAGAATTCAGTTGTATCTAGAAGACCGCATCATATTTTATTATATAGTTATATTTTATTGTTTGTACTTATATAACCCATTGAATATTAATATCAATTGTTCGTGTCCGTGTTTAAGGGTTGGGCGTCAGTCATTCCATCATTCACGGGTATACGCTGAATAAAATTACATTTAATAATTTTAATTAATTAATTTTTTTTTACTAAGATTATCGTTATTGTTATAATATAATATAATCTCCGATTTGATAAACTATTGAATAGGTATTCGTATTTTTATAAGTTTGTCTGCATTATTTGATTGTGTTATTTTTAAAAAGAATAAAATTACGCATCAAAACTTGCGCTAAACAATATTACGTAATTGCGCCCTTGAAGTAAATATAAATAAGAACACAAAATGCTCGTTATTATATTATTATGAGCAAATAGATATCATATTATTTACCTTTGTCTGTTATTTGTTTTGTTATACTTAAGTAATCGATCGGTCCGAAGTTTTTCGATTGTTCGATATGACACCCATACAGGTGCCTATACTACCTATACGTTAAACAACGTTAAATTTAATTTAAATTTTAAATAATCGGACATAATAATATACCTACACATAAGTACTTAACTATGAACATTTCAAACGAATATTTTTTTAATCGAACGCCATTGCCCGTTGATGAGGGTCCCTCATATTATAATATAGCAATAGCGTATTATTCAGCCGTTATAATTATTGACCATTACAATAATGTACCTATTACATATTGTCATATTATTATATTGTATAGTGACAATGCGGTCAGCGTTTAGTGTTGGTGTTACCTATAATATGTTATAAATATTATTTTTTATACTTATTTATTGCTCTTTACTTTTGATATGTTTTATTTACGTGTCGGCTCGCCCCCGTTTGCACGGCATGATTTAGGGCGAAATCATTTGCACCGCAAAACGGGTGGGTGAGCCACAATGATGGGGGGTTTGATTAATATTGTTTTGGCCGTTCCGTCAAACTGCGGTCGGACCGTGTGTTCTGTTCTGCAATAGTATACACTGTTTCATAATGATTCCGTACAAGGAAAGTACAAGTTTATACGGCGTTTATGTTGTTGGTATAAGTATTGTAATACGTTGGCTGTCTGCAAGATTGAATAATAATAAGAACAACACGAAGAGCTAAAAGCACGTACTTCTCCATTTTGTGTTTGTATTTTTATATAAATATTTTTTTTTTATGTAATATCTCAAAATTTACATATATTACGATTTTTTTGATAGTTTTTACGTAAGTAATATAAGTGTCGATATATAGGATACATATTACATATCGTTTCTTTTTGGGGGTATTATAAACACGAAGCTGCTGTAGAAATAATAGCGTAATACCTATAATCGATTTTGTAGGTGGCATTCGCATGGTAAATTTTAATTGTGACTTTCCGCCAGATTTTCAGAAACTTTCTTGTCTGGGAGGTTTTTTCGACATGTTTAATTGTCTTGCCAAATCATACATTATACATATTATAATATTATTTGCATCTCGCCTAAAACACGCGCCTTGCCGTAAAGCCACATGTGACATAAATGTAATTTTATGCAAACATGACAAGCGACCTCGGCGAAGATGTAATATTGTAATGTATATAAGTACATAGAGTAATCGAATGACATATGGAATATAAATAATCAACAACCTTCGAAGTCTGTATTGTTTCCTATATCAATTCGTTTAGGCTTTCGACCAAACTGTATTAACAAAATGACGAATTTAGATTAATTCGTTTTTTTCTTTTTTGTATTGCAAATGTAAGAATTACGTTATGCCATTTGAATTCCATCGGGTGAAGGCCAGTGTATAAATCTCAGATAATATTGTTCGTCACAATGCTCTGTTTTACTTTCTTTCCGTAACAAGGAACGCTCGCGTGTAAAGCGAACGTTCAGAGACTACAACGACAACAACGAAAAAAAATGAATAAAATAAACCAGTGTGTGGGAGGGCAGATTTGAAAGTGAAATATTTTTCTAAACAAGTCGTGGCGACCTTTTTTGATCTGGTCAACCACTTTTTCTTGAACACTAACTAGATCTAAACTTATTATATATACACACGCTATTTGTACATTAAATAATAATGTTATTGATCAATATTGTATAGTGACTGAACGAGTTGCTACATACTTTTGGAAATATTCTATGTAGTTAGGCACTAATATTTCGATCGCTATGATGGTAATTTATCATCTTTGTATTTTATTCTATACACATTTTTCTAAAGACGAAAAAACGAGTTAATGTTATGTTTTTGATAGAAAAATAAGAAGCTTATCGAAAGTGTATAACGCGTGATATTATGAGTTTATTTGATTGTAACAATATATCTACTTATTATTATATCTTTGTACAAATTAAAATAAGACCAACACGATAATAATTCACTTTCGCTCTGTCCGAGATCAGTGATGCACGAAATGTCCGTTTACACGATCCAATGATCTATTACATAACTGTTAGAAAATTATCGAAATAATTATGGATGGTGCGAATAGTACCTATGCTTGATATAATATATTGGAATATTGCCAGCTGTTGTTAAGTTATTGCATTTTTTTTAAAACCACTGCCGTATACGGTATACGTTTAAAAACGAATTATCACATGTGCGTAGAGTTTATAAAAATGAAAAGGGATAAACATTTTGTTAACTGCAGTTCGGTTAGTAGGTGGTTTTTTTATGACCAGTAACATGATACATATTGGTTATTGTGGAGAAGATCACCTTGAGATGAAATAGTAAGGGTTTCCCGGACGGGTTAATACAATTATACAAAATATTAGGTGTAGCAAAAACTTCATGATGTTATATACGAACATTATTATGACTGAGAGGAGAATTTTACTCTCTCCTGATGACTTATGATGTTATACCATATTTGGCTTTGTCCAATTTTGTTGTTTCCTATTTACTTAGAAGCTTGCCGAAAAGGGAATCGGAAATCCGTGAACAGGTTTATGGTTGAACTATAGAAACTAAAATTTGACAATTACAAAATGCTATTTTTATTTTCTTTAAAAGAAAAAACCATTTAAATTTAAATCAGGGATTGCTAAAATATATATTAAAATTCAAAAATTATTGTAATCAATTTATTTTTATTATTTTTAAATATGTAAAAGTATAAGTACCTTCAGATCAATAAGAAAATTACTCAAGTTTATATTTAAGCTATAGGTATGTAATTAAATTTGAATGTTTGTCAATTGACTTTTATTGTAATACCTTGAGATGCATTCAAACAATTTGCATTGAAACGTAAGTTCAATAAATAAATACATATGATATATAATATACATATTATTATACAGACATTATTAATAATATGTATAAATACTTAATTGTAGATACTTAAAAACTGGAATTAAATAATTTCAAACTAAAAAAAATCTTAAAAACTTTTTTTAGAACTCGTTATCCTTAAAAGTTACAGTTATGTAAGTACTAATGTGCAACGTGATGCAATCACATTGTTTGTTAAAAGCCAATTACCATTGAGTCATTTGACATTGGATAAATAATTTTTCTCGCAAAATAATTTTAAGTTGACAAAGTTATTAACGTTTATAATGTGACGCATCAAACCAGCTGCAATATATCAATATGGTACTACACCTATGAACATTTTAAAAAATCGAAAACATTCGGCTTTGTAGGTATGCGATAGGTATACGTCATGGACGTAAGACACACGTATAGTTTTTACAGCAATATCGAGATCAAATCAGGATAATTGTTTGATTCCTACGTCTATGGCATATAATATGTTATAGTAGGTAACTACTATTATAATATCGTATACATCACATAATATAGTAAATATATAAGTGTAGCAATGATAATTAATGCGTAATCGTTTTCATCCGGATTACAATTACTATTGTATGCCAGTCCTTGAACATTCGATACTCGTAAGATAATAAGAAACTCGGTGAAAAATTTGCACACAAGGCGTAGTGGGTATTGTGTATGAAAGAAAAAAATTAGATTAAATTAACAAGTGTATAGGTTAGTCTTAAAACCAGTGCCCTCGTGATTATACAGGCAACCCAAATAACGTTTCAGCAGTCGTATCCGAGAATCGATCTATACATAAAAATTTCTTATGGCGCAATATAGGACATGATGGGTAAACAATTATTTGAAATTCGAAACGCCGGAGAATTTACCGGAACGGAAATTTTAAAATGCATTAGTCGGCTACTCGACGCGCGCTGCAACTGGTTCGCCGCGGCCTTGCGCCGGGAGACCGCGCCCGCCACACACTTCCCTAGAAACTTTCCAACCCAATACACGGAACGATAGGATAGGACGTATAATGATTATAGCATGTATCGGTGGATCGGATAATGCAAAAATTATAATCTATAATAATAATATATTTATGTATAATATTTGCTCGCTGCATGTATGTCATAGTCGCACGTAATTCCTTTCTAGATATTATATTAATTTGCGTTATAATACTATATTATTATCGTCTTACAATTATACACAGCGAAAATGTCAACTGTCGTGGAAGATAGGTCGACACATTTCGTTTTATACTATACCTACGTAGGTTCGTCTATCCAAGAAGGTATTTTTATTTATATAATTATTATATTATAGCAGTCATAGCACATTATATGCCCCCCTTCTCTCCCATAAATACATGGTTCGTAATATTACGTTATTCTAGTGATTGAATATGCATGTATAATATATATATATTTACGTGTCGCGTCGTTAACCCGCGATAAGACATTACGCGTCCGTTTACGGTGGACCTCATCCTCGCGCTTCACGACTGGCCGGATTCTCGACCTTGCGGAAAACCGCAATTTTTTCGTTCAAACAATATCATCGTAGCAAGTAGCAACAATAATACGCCAAAGACTATGAATCAGCGTAATGAGCGCTAGCTGACAAGATCCGTAAAAGAACGATAGCACATATAACACATACATATGATTATGCGAGTCTATATACATTATATCATTTGTATCATTGTATCATACGTCCTACGTATTATACAGCCATACAGTTAACTACTATAATTATTATTAATGAATTACATAATTTATGAGAAATAACATTGAATTTATACCAATATATAATAATTACCTAATGATACTTTTTGCGGCGTAAACATGCATCAAGAGGGATGCAAATTTTTAACTTTCCCAAAGGGCAAAGAGCGTAATTTAGGTTTCCCTACACTTTCACCAAAAAAAAAAACCCGATTGAAACCCGAGGTTTTGCTCAGTAAGAATTATTTCATGGTACCTACCTTTTAAGTAGAACACTTCGTAATATATACCTATATTTATTATTTATACAATAAATCGAACGGTATATGCAGCTATAGGCGTATATGCATGCAGGGCACTCATTTTTCATTTGGACCACTTGCACCTGCCCTCGTGTTCCTCGGTCTCTTTGACCTTTGTGCGCATACCGATTGTCAACCTCGCG
Organism: Aphis craccivora; assembly: GCA_009835225.1. Lineage (NCBI taxonomy): Eukaryota > Metazoa > Arthropoda > Insecta > Hemiptera > Aphididae > Aphis > Aphis craccivora. Next base: position 70,365 of record VUJU01000039.1, read on the forward strand.
GCGGTAGTTCCATGCCACCTCATGCAGTGCGCGCAACACTACCATCGCCGTCCTCATAAGTGCTCGACGATAAATCTCGAAATACCTTGACTTTGCCCGTCATGTGTGATTGCTGTGATATAGAAGTGGTGGTCTCGTATACATAACACACCGCGAGGACTCGGCTGTGTATAGCAGCAGGAAAACACGCGTACTTATAATAGAAGTTATCCTGCAGGTCCTTATCGACAAACGAAAACAACGTGTTCCATAAACGGTTATTGTTGTTGGCTGCTGTGCACTGCAGCAGTCTCACACAGTCACACACTAGAAGTCGTGAAAAAAAAATGAAGAATATTATATTTTGTTTTTTCGTTAACAATTATTTACTAACCATCTCAACGCAACGGTGTCTTATCTAAAGTATTATCGACTGCTAACTGCAGTATCTACGTTAATTCATCACTGAATTAAAGATACGGTATTTTCAATTGAGTTTCTGCGAATAATATATACAGTGACATAATAATAATTGGATTTATACAGCGACCACAATTGGCTTAAAATTTTAACAAGCGATGATTTCCTCTGACAGACAAATCCTCGGTTTTTTCTATATTTCTTTAATATTTTTCAAACAATAGAAAAAAAACTGTCACCTAATAGTAGAATAATAGAAGGTACCTAATTACATGGATAAAAAATATTTATGTATACATTTATATATATATATACTCGGTCGATTCGACGACCAGAAATATTCAAGGACACCAATGTCAGCAGTCATCAACAGTAGTGCACTCTACGCCACCGAGTACGACTCCACTCGCTTATATATACGTATAGCTACTAGATAGTAGCCTGCAGTGACTGCATACCTGATGAAGTGAATCCGAATGCAGGTCTTTGACATTGTTGAAACCGCACGAGAGACATCCGCCTACTAGTTTTTATACAAACACGCGGTTACCGATCACTACACTATACGTACCTACTTATGTATATACATTGGCGGAAAATCGTCTGCGACACAAACAAGTAAATACAATAAAGCATTTTCTGTGCCCCGTCGATATGTAAATACGCCTAGGCGGATGTGATCTGTACGATAAGGTTAGTCATCGGAGACCACCGAGCGAACGTCACCGGGCTCGGCTCCCCTACGCAGGTGGTAGATACCTTTATATAATATAATAATACACATAATTACGAGAAGTAGGTGTAGCAGTAGGAACGAAAAGGTCGCAAAAAAAAATAGCTACATTCAACCATCAATAAAAAAATTAACTACTCAATCCCGATAATTTAATAGTTGCATAAAATAATATAGGTATATGTCCCTGTTACGCATTGTATAATATTTAAACGAATTACGCATTGCGATAGACTACCAGACTGAATCTCCTCAATTTTTTTATTTAAAAAAAAAATAATTCATCATATAATTATATACATACATTATATTGCACACATGACTAAAATCTACACACGTTTATATCTTATATGACTCTTAGACAGTATCATTATAATCTATAATAAAGGCGGTATGTACGTCTTAAACACACAAATGTGGGAAAATTCCATTCTGCCTCTCTGTAAAAAGTATAATATAATGCAATATTCATGCGTATATTATGTGCATCCAACTTTACGGTATATTTTATAATATTCGAGTCTAAAATGTTTCTACTATTATAAGCAGAAGTGTTATTATACAAACTCACGTTTATTTTATTGCCTACTGCCTACACTATAATATATTATTATTTTATTTTTAAATGATTAGTATTACTTCCGCCCCTCTCCACTGTTGTAAGTAGAATACTCATTAAATTTTCAAATTTATTCATACAATTTTATTTTCTATGCTTGTAAAAATGTATGAATACTCTACCTAACCTTCTCAGTTCTGACTGTAGATACAACGGTAAAAAATTAAAATTTATATTCATAATATTGTTTTTGAATCAAATTTTGTTTAATATATATCTATACATTTTATATAGATAATCCAACATTGATTATACTTCTATCACATTGAAGAAAATAATGTAATAATATTGTAAAGGTCAATTATTTATTGTAATTTATTTCGTTTGGAGACTTTAGAGCTACGCATGTGCTTAGTGCTTACGTAGTGCATATTATATTTAGTTACTTATAAGTATTATTCAAATTTGTACAAGGTAGTGTTTATTATGTGTAAATAATATTATGTGTATGTATACATGCATTTAAGAACAGTTATAACAAACGGACAATTGTTTTCAAAAGTATCTGCCTAGCCAATAGAAAGTAAAAAATAACATTATGATATATGGGTGTATGCAGTGAAAGATTTCGTGGGTGATACGAAGGCGTGTTCGTATTTGGCATGACAGTTGTTCCTACCCTCCCCTTCTCACAAATTGGCCCAGATCTAAAAAAAAAGTATAAAATAATATGTAGGTACAATACGCTACCAATAAGCGTTAATCACGAAGTGGTTTTTCATTGAAATTATATTAAAAATTTTAAATTGGAAAGTATAGTAATTATTATCAAAATGACTTGTCACGACACATAGATACGTTTTGTATAATATATAAACCGTTTAACGATTGCAATGTACTGATTAAAATGTGTGATTGGCAACAAGATAAGCAGTTAAACGATTAATGATCATTAATGAACTACCTACTGATGTAAAATTTTTATCAATGATTATCGTAAATGATTAATATTAAATAACTAGTGAAACTATTATTATATTGAGACATCAATAATAAAGACTTATTTGTTTTGTTTTGTTTCAGTGAAAATGAAATGCATCCTGCCTGCAGTGTTATGGCTGTGGCAACTCGTCAGTTTGGTAAGTAACAAACCAATATCATATGGACAATGTTTTTCTCGATTCTGACTTATATCATCATTGATCCAAAAAAAATATATCATTTCATTTTTAATTATAGACTATAAGTTATCAAATTGGTTCAAATTACAAATTATTGAAAGTCAATCTGTAAATTCTAATACTTAGATATATATTGTAGTTATGTAGGTATACCTAATACCTATAATATAAATACAATTTAAAAACTGAAAACTTAAAACAATCGATTTAATTAAAAATTTTTGAAAAATTTCAGTCTGTAATTTTAAGTTATAATATAACTAATAGTTATACTATAGTTATACAAGCCTAACTTTATACTCTAATACTTTCATATTATTCGATCAAATGTCCAATCATCATAATATCGAAATCGAGGGGAAAGTATTGAAATTATTATTATGCTAGTATTAAATAGTGATTGAAACCGGTTTGAATACTAAAAAAGAAATGATTCACCAATGTACAAAATCTTACTTAATGTCTGCACAAATAAGTGATCACTATACAGTATAGGTACTCCTTGATTTTTCTAACCACTTGGCCATATTGATCTATACACACCGATCTATTTATTATTTTAAATTTTGAATTATCTTGCAAGTCAACTGATGAATAAGAATAAATCTCATTATAATGTCACCAAGATTACATTTTAAAAATAACTACGGAAGCAAATTTTGAATAATAGGTAGAGATATTGTGTTTTTTTTAAATTAATAATAATTTTAATGGAAATTTTACTGATGGAAAGTCACGAAAACAAGTTTGATAATAAAGATTTTTAATTTTGACCGAAGGTCGATGTTAATCACCTGTTTTTCGACGTTCGTCGTTAGGCTAAACAATGTGTATTTTAATAAAAGCGTTCTTGAGATACATAGACTGGAAGGTTGTGCATACATTCTGCACTATGTTTTCATAATTTTATAATTTATTTTATCCTTCAAGCGAAAAGGGAGACGGCTAAACAATAGTATTTTATTTCATTATAAAAGTTTGATGATATAATTGAACACGAATACATGGGTTTTCATTATTATCCAAGCAAAATAGATATTATTTATAATGTATTACCTACGTATACGTATACGCTTCTAGCAGTTATTTCCATATATGATTTTTAAAAATATTTTAGTGTAGGTATGTGTTTAAAATATTTTCAACAAATCTTCAAATCTTTTTTTTTAGGTAAATGTAAATTATTTATGATATAGTAATTTAAGAAAGACAAACTTATTTGTTGTTCACTGACCTGTAAATCGTGGGTAGATCCACCAGACGCCTAAACATTAATAATTTACATTTGAGATTTGCATAATTCATATGATTCATTTTTTCGGTTCTTATATCGCCACCAATACTTGTTGTAACACTATATTGAAATAAGTTATGGTTAACACTTAACCATGACGTATGACATAGAAGCACTCTGTGAGTTTGAGTATTGTTAGGAGTTGAGGTTTGGTTTACTGTGATTTTTAGTTTTTATATTGTTTAAGATGTTTGAGTTGCATTAGATTAAATTTCTTTGCAATATTGCCAAAAAATAAATAAATGCCGAAAAAATATCGTTTGTCGTTGGCACACTATAAAATCTATGAATAGTAACTTTTTATTTTAATCAATTATAGTTCAACTTTGATACGTCATATAATAATATGTGTATATACTATATACCTATTATTTCATAATAATAATTACAATATTGTATTCAACTCACGTTATCGGTGGTCTAAACTCTAAACCATACAAATATGATCGAATAATCGGAATACATATAAAATTATCTATCTATTGAATGGATATAATGATGGAAAATTAATTTTTCCATAATTTATCGTGTGATATTTTGTCGCGGTATGTAATATATTTCATATAGACTGCACTGACCATTATTGTGTGTATAAATCTATAGACTTCGTATGGAATATATCGCCAGACAAGCGAAAGGAATAACTGGTTTCCGTCGTCTCGTACTCGGCTCGAGTCGAGATTACTATAGTAGAGGTAGGTACTTATATATATTGTTTGAAGAAAACTAGTTTTGAGAACATAATATCTAAGCTTATGTATATGGTTTTTCAATAGGTACTCTGCTGCAAATAGCATAGCATATTAACATTTCAACAGTCCGTTTGCAAAATCTAATAGTATAATATATAACTTTTTTTTTATCAGCGCGATTTAATCTTTTTATTGATTTTGTATAGTGCATACTATATGTTATTTTAATGATTTAAGTTTTCGGTTTTTGGTTGATCATTAAAATTTAAGTAGGAAATATACTATACCACAACTATTGTGGTATTCGACTTTTGTTATTCTATATTACTACCGTGTTACGCTACGTGTTATGTCTATATTATGTATTATACAATAAACATAAAAGGTGTATTTTATTTATTTATTTTTTAACTCACGATTCTTATAGAGTTGACCATCGATGGTCTTTTGAAACTAATTGTAACTAGATGTTGTCGCTGAGATTGTTGCAGTGTATACCGCATAGTATTATTCTTTTTATATATATAGTGCGTACGGGTGCACATACATAATATATATTATATATATATAAGTATATTTATGTACGCATTACATACAATATCGAACTTGGCAACGGCTCGAACACGGGGCACGAGCAGTCATTCACCCTTAAGTCGTGATTTCAGTTCTTTAAAGTGTTCTCGGACGATTATATTAATCGTGATCGCATTAAAATCACTGCGTCGACTGAAACGCATATATGGACGTTTTACGCCGGATCTCGAGATTAGAATACACATACACATGTGCATAAAAAATAAGCTTATGTGTTCGTATGGTTTGAGATAGCCCAAACATAAAATAGAGTTACGAACAATCTTCCGTTTGTCGAGTGGAATACCGCGAGTTGGCACAGTGTGCAATAAGCGTGAATAAATCGATTAGTTCGGCGTGAAAACAATAACTGACGTGAGACATACATAAATTCGGCTGTCAAGTTCAAGGAATATATTTTATACGTTTTTATACATGTTTAGTATTAGTATATAGAAAATAATGTTATATGACCAAGTTCAAGATTTCCTGATAGCACCTATATATTATCTGCATATAATATGTATAATGTATATCAAATAGAATGCGGTCGGTAAATAATTGATTTTAGTGCGGTACACCACTAGTATAATACACTACCTACCAGGAAAAGCGCGAATTTTAAATACACTCAAAATTGCGTCAATTCACCAGACTATAATATAAATTATAACACATACATATGAGTGCGCATGAAAAGGACCGGTTAAGCTTTTATCCCACCACGGGCTAATTTTGTTTCACCAAATATAAATAAGGTATCAGTTAATTAAACTCATATCTTGAACTATAGGTTTTATAAATTATTTTAAAAAATGTGATAATAATTGACCACGGGTTGTGTTACCAAAAGTTCTGCTTCCCTCCCCTCACCAGCTATAAGGTCTAGTCACGCCTAAAATCATATAGATAGCTACATTAAACACGTCTGTGTTGTAAAATTAGTCATATTATTTCGTTCAGAGTGACAAATTACTAATTAGTGGACGTGACTTAACGAATATACAGAGCAAGATTTAATTGAAAACGGAATGGTGCACTGAATGGAACTCGACTTGATTAGTACAAACCGTTATGTAGTCTTCAAGTGGAAAAAAACCAAGGGTATACTAACCTTATACCTGTAGGTAAATGACGTGACGCTTCAGTTCAGCATAATATAATATTGTTATTCATATCAATCATATATCATAGTCCGAGACTTCGAGCACAGCATGTTGTTTATTGATTCGATTTAGGGGCACACTTTTAATGAGAACCTACTCACATAGTTAAACGAATATATTATAAAAAAAATGCATTGAAGATTTTTTCTATGATTTCGGATGGTACAAACATTGAAAAACGCCGTCGGACTATACAAAATATTCCATGACATATAAACTTAGTGAAGTAATCGTGTAACGACAACCTTTACGAAACATTAATAGGCATCCGTGGTCACTGAAAATAAATAACAGGTTACCGCGTCGTCAGACAATTATCAACCATCCATCGCGCTTATTATTAAAGCGTGTGATGGGCAGTTTGCGACTTGGCCGCATAATCATCATTACAATCCTAAGTTCGACAATTTGAGAGTAAATGATGATTTCAAAATAATTCGATTACCCGGGTTCTCTCATGGGATCGAGAATTGTGTATAATATTATTATGATATACATGTACACTATGATATTATGCATTTTACTCATCTCGAAAAAAAAATCCGTTCAAAGAACAAAAAGAACCTTCGCCCGAGTGTACTTATACGTAGATATATATATCATGATGCGTTTAACACAACCGCGCATAAAACACATTATTGTAATAACGACGGACGTTATTACTATAATATCATCTGCACCCAGCGTGCGTTATTTACGTAGTTAATGGCCGTTGGTAATGTATACATGATATATATGATGCGGTAAGTGCCATCTCACACAGAGATATGATCCTCAGGGGTGCTGTTTGAAGCGCTAGACAATAGAATGCCCCAGTACGTGTATCATCCGGCATATACGAGATCGTCATGTAATTATTATATACGAACGTTGACGTAAAGAAATCGGAAAATAGGTGTATTATGTACTTGTGTATAAACACACGCCTAAGAATATCGTGCGCACGCGCACGTTCTCTCGCATAATATTATGATTGAAAACAAATACCCCGGTCCCCGACGACGACGACGACGACGACGACGGTGATACCTGCCATAGCCTCAGAGTATATAATATATAATATATTATGGCGATGGTCAGTGTACCTGCCCATATAATATAACAAGTCTGCATCCTCCCGCCTATCGGATTCGTATGTGTACAATGTATATATACGAGTATAATATAGCGAGGTACGTTAGAAAAATAGAATTCGTTCTATAATGAAAATATTAAATTATAATAGTCTATCGACGAGGACCAATGGCGTCCGCGGCTGTTAACGTCGATGATCGATTTAGTCATGCGACAGTGTAGCATACGCGTTATATTATACTATTATAATATAAAGATTCGGTGGCATTCCTGCGCGCCATTGTACACGAGATGACGATATAATATAATATTGTATTTATAGACTGTTGCCTATTGTCGGGCGCCTGTTATTTTGTTTGTGTATTTTATTTTTCCATTTCAACGAGTAGCCAATAAATTAACAACCCACACAAAGCCGGAGGTGTAAAGTTCAGAACCGGTTGGGTGGCGATTTTTTTTTTTTTTGCACGACGGAAGTCTCAACACCGCTCGATTCTCGTCGTCGTCGCCATCGTTATTATTACATCGGGTATGTTATTGTTGTACGTTAATGAGATTATATGTATACAAAAAACGTCGATCGAGAGAAAAAATATTCATTTAATATCCCTGTAGTTCATTAATGGACATACGAGCGGCTTCCACATTATAAACCGTGCCGTCGACAACGGCGTGTTCGGGGATCATTAGGTAAATTAGGTAGTTAGATACTTAAATCGCAGTACACGCGTGCCAATAATTATATTTCTCGTTTTGTGTCGGTATTTGTACGACTCTCCTTCAAACCATTGACCTGTAGAATAATATTCAAGAAATCATCAGAAAATCACGCGAAAACTATGTACATCTTTGTATATTTAAGTAAATAGTATAAGATGATTTCGTGGATTTTTTCTACAATAGTTATTGACAATTGTTTTTATACTTAAAGTTATGCATTTAAAATAATTATACACATGCCTGTTTGTTAACCTTGCTGCAGTGTACACAAGAAAATAATATTGTGTTATTCTTACGCCATAGCCTAGTGAGTAAAGTAAATATACCACAATATATAATACGCTTTTCGGCGATGGCTAAATGATTTCGTGTAAAACGCCATAAGCATCGCCGCCTCGAGCACTGCACGTACATATATACATATATTATATCTGTGTACCGATCGACGTTTTAATTATAGTGAAAAAAATTACCACCACACCATTTGGATGAGCGCATACTATTATCATCATTATTGGGTCTATTAGAGGGTAATCAATATATAATATTATGAACAATATTTTTTACGTTCTTACGAACACACACACATACACACGCTACAGACTCTTTAGTGCGGAGGTATGCAGTATAGTGTAATACCTCCATAGTCGTCATACAACATACCTACCTACAACGTAGGCTATCATGGTGCAGAGGAAGATTACTTTGACAACGCGCACCGCCCCCTGTATTTATTTGGTCGTGATATTATGTTTCCAGTTTTTCTTTTCCCCTTTTGTTCTTACACACGATCTACCCAGGGGTATACTATTATTATTATTATTATTATTATTATCATACATACATATATTATAATACGCGGGATTGTCTTCGTGTGTCAGTTATATTATGTATGTGTTTACGCAGTCCGCGGCCACGCCGATGTTTGCTCAGGAATAACGATTTTGAACGTTCCTGCGGGGTCGACGAACCTGTCCTCGACAAATTGCAGGCTGCTCCTCTCAAAATACGTCCATCGTCGACTGATGCGTAAGTCGCGAACCGACGATCGGCCTGGAGCATTTCAACTGGCAACTGCACACGCGTGCAGCTATAAATTATAATTTTATTTCTTTATTTTATTACTTGGTTTTTTTTTCTCTATTTTTTTGGCAAACGTTTTCGTCGATACTCAAAAGAGCGGTCGCCATACTAAATACTAAACCACCTAATACTTAATCATCATATTAAATATACTATAATACCTATATTTATTCTATTTCAAATTATATTTGTCGGATCTTGACAATTTATTTATCTACTCATCTCGCCAGGCGCGGTCCACTCGAGTTCTTTACAGTTCAATACACTTAACCGAATAATTTAATGTCCCTGTATGGCTATATGACATAAATTTGTTTACTGTTAAAAATTCAATGATTTCGTTCATTTGCATTGCGAATACTACAACAAATAAATATGTATATATAACTACGTAAGAATTGAGGAGACAAAAACACAATACAGAAGCGATTGGGTGTTTTTTCCTTAATAAACGATTACGCACATATTATTATATGTTAAGTGCATTGTATTATACTATTATAACATAGTTTAGTTCAGACTAAACAATAGCCCAGCATAAAATAATTTACCACGTTTACTAAATCGATATAAACGACATACAGCCTATTAAAGTTTTCCTTCGGAATTCTCAGGTCGATGACGTAAAAAATACCGGTTTCTGCGAGCCATATTGCGGAGTCGCTTGTGATTATTATACGTGCGGTCAACTTTTTTTTCTTTATTTTTGTTTTTCCGCCCACTAATGCTCACGACGACGGTTCAGCTCAAGTGGTTATTAATAGAAAAAAACGCATACGCCTTGCTTGGATATCTATAAATTTAAATTCGGCAACAAACACAAGCGTCGTATAAATAGACAAATAAAATATATTATAAACCATCAGTTTTTATAGGTATATACATATTATAAATTTATAAAAAAAATTATAAATAAACCAATGGTGAGCGCTTATAATTATAAAAAAAAAACTAAATGTTATGTCCATCATTTATTTTCTATCGACCAGCGAATTGTTTATTTCATTGTAGATATGTGTACGGAAGGAAGTCCGTGATGAACGATGACAATACTATAGTGTACGTGATATAATACGGTGTGCACGTTGTAGTATGTGTGTATGTGTATGAATAATATTTTCGAAACGCACATGTAGAGTTAGTGCTAGAAACTTGGGCGCTTGTAAATAATAATGTAATGATAGTTTATGCCGGACCCAGCCTTATAGACGTATAATCGTGTATATACATTTTTAAACCACGCGCATTAAGTTTTTGTTTCCGTCTGTGTATTCAATTAATGAATCACCGGTGAAAGTGTTTATAGTTATGAATATATACGCTGGACTGGTCGAGGACCCCCTCGACCCGATAATATACATAATATTCGGTTAATATACACACCTGTATACACATTATGCTGGAATGGAAATGGAAATCGAGTTTATTTATTTTTTAGCAAGACAACTGAGTTATTAATTTAAACGAAAACATGACGTTAAATTTTCGAAGTGTATAAATTATGTGTATATACTATATATAATATATATTATATACTATATATATATTTAATTAATAAAAATATTTTTGAGCATATTATACCTTTATAGTTGGACATTCTGTACTGTATAGTTGATATCAAATTATAATCGTACGATGATGGGTTAAACAGGTGTATATTATTAAAATCAAATCTTGCATTAAAAAAAAAAAAAAAAATCGTTTTACTTTATAATATTAAAGTAGGTATACCGACCTATAATAGATACCTACGTATATTTTGAATGTTATTTTTTTTTTCGTTTAATACTTTGATAGTAATGGTTATATTTAAAATAAGTACAACACGCATATATATTTATACATTAAAAAAAGATATAAAAAAAAAAAAAATGTTTATTAGCATCGAAATCAAGTAATAAAAAATATGTTTTATTCACTCCGTTAATACTAAAACTAGATTCTACTTAATATTATTAGATAACTATTTAAATTATAGTATATAGCAATGACATAAAAAAATTTAATTTTATAAAATATTATATTTTCGTTCTATGATTTAGAAAAGTTTATAAATGCCAAACTAAAAACATTATCATCATAATATTATATTACATGGAATATATTTTGTACTTTTGATAAATTATAATTTATCTTTTCGTCTTATACTTATTTAATGCGTATAAAAGTAAAATAAAATTGCTGAATCATATTGTTGTAGATATTTTTATCATTGATCATAAATTTATTTTAACTCAAAATCATCAGATTGGTACCAATTATTTGGGTTGCATTAATACTTGTTACCAATAAACCATAACAGAATATCTGCTATTCGGGAATAGTCGTTTTCTCCAAAATACGATGTTATCGACCCTACAATATTATAGATGTCATAAATCGAGTGATCGATTAAAAGATCATTTTTAACAGAAAAAAAGGTCATATAAGACAATATAACTAATGAACTCGATTTTTTGCGATACCCATGGAGAGTATCAATGACCATTAGACAAAACTATGTTTTCATGTGCGCGTATTTTGACTCTGGGAAAAGTCAAAAACGTCATTCTCAACACATTATCGTCAAATTTAATAAACGTCGTCAGGCATATATTACAGTGTAATACAAGAGTAATAATAAAACGAAATAATAATAATAAAAACTATTTAAAGATCGCTTGGACACAATAGTGATGTTAGTTCCACTCGTGGACGTTGTGACGCAACAAACACGGGGCTGCTGCAATATCAAGGGCGTGATCGATTTTTATGGCCGTGCCTGCGTGTGCGCATTCGTCCTTTCCGCGGTTTAATGTAATTGTATTATAGCAGCGATACCGGTGGATCCATGTAACGAATTAGGAGGAAAAAACTCGCACGAAGCGCGAAAAAGAAATAAATACACACAATTACTATGTACAGCAGTGATTAACGTCGATCTTCCGTACTGTCCAAATCGGGACGGACAAGAGGGTTTACTTTCGCTCGCCCATATTTGGCAAAACGGGTCAAATTTCTACACATAAATACACACACATGTGAGACCGGCACTGTTGCTTTTCGCGCTTGGGAATTATTTTTCAAACGTCATAATCGCGAGCACGTAACAATCCATAATAGTGTTAATCGTTATTGTTTCACGAATCGACGGGATAAACATAATAATAATATTAGCAGCTTTCCACGCGGCTCGACAAGAAATGACCGAGAAAAGGGAGATATACCGCATTTGTCTTTGTAGCTGCAACGTCGTTGCAATTTCTCTTTTCGGTCGTCGCGTCAACACCGCCGTGCGTGTTACACAACCGCGATTTATACGTCTGATTTTGGCCTTGAATATCGTACGTTCGTTATAATATTCATATCCTACGTACGATACATATCTAGACCATATATCATATATTATATGAAATAATGCACCAAGCCACAATGCGCTACATTTCCACTGTGCGTTAGTATATGTGTATTATTTATGTTTGTATATATTGTCTTTTTGCTTGTGTGTGTGTGTCAGTCTTTTATCCGTGATGCAGATGAGGAGAAATATAATTGTCGACAGTAACATTTTCACTATATGACATTCACCCAGAAAAATTGAAATTATGTAACCTGCAACAGACGGTGGCGTCTTCGTGGGTGCATACTAATGTATTCTTCGAACGGGTCGCGCGGGCAATATCGTCGCACGCGCATTCTTGTATAATATGTGTGTGTGTATGTGTACAGATGCGAAACACTCGAAATAATAATGTTATTATTACGTCCTTGGGCCAACTCGAGTTCCCATATAAGGGTAAGCTATAGCGGTTTCTCCGATATAACCCACGCCAAGCCGGAGCGGACGACCTCATGATAATGTCGTAATATTGCATGAGAATATAATAATTGTACCGAACCCGCAAAGATTCCATACGAAAGCTGTTGTGGATTCAAAGAACGCTGGTGAAATCATGAAAATATAGGTACTAACCATGAACCTAGTCGAAAATAGATGAGGGCGTCTGGAAAGATATTATATCACAGTATACCTATATACTAGTCATGCGTTTAAGTCTCCAAATCTTATAATATTATAATACGTTCGGCACTTTCAGAAATCCATACAATATTTAATTAAATACTAAATAGGTATCTATATAAGTGTATATACTTACGAAAAATTTACCGTCGTCGTGGTTTTACGTTACGGTACAGTCACGGGAAATCTTCTTACCATAACTATTACCATAACTGTTCTTATACATAACTATTACGACACGAAATTCCAAAATCGGAAACAATAATCGATCAGTTTTCAGTACGCCTGGTCACTGTACATTGCCCATTAACGGTCAGAGCCCAGTGCTCTCGGTAATTATTTTTTTCATCGGTGTTTCCTGCATGCTATAGCTGCAGGTACATATATAGTCCAACCGGACAGTGCTTGGTCATCACTATGACCATCACGATTATCTGACAAAAAGTACTGGTTGATGTCTTTTTTTATAACTGTGGTGGGCCGATGAGACTAATAAAAAAAGTAATGTATAACGGTCACAATACGAATCGTGGTATAAGAATTCACTTACAGTTCCATTCAGTAATTTAATTCAATAGAAACTAATTTTTTCCATCAGAAGCGGCCAAAGACATTCGTCTTCTGTTTCGATTTATTTTATTTTTAATAGTGTATATAGCGCTTATATAGTGTTTGTGATGAACGGTGATCGATTGTTTCCACTAAATATTGAGATTAAAATATTGACATTCTCACCGATAGTGACGCTATCTACAGTAGATCTTATAACTACACAAGTTTGATTTGTTGAGTTGAATATACATAGACTTCTCATGATGTATATGAGGTTTTATTTTTATAATACTTTATACTTATAACCGGTTAAATAAACAATTTGATAGTTGTAAAATCATGTAGATATGTAGTAGCTAAGTGAGACCTAAAATTATTAGATAATAATACAGTACTATATACGAATCAAATTTAAGATTATGATTATTCATACATACCGCCACATGTATATACAGAGATGTAGGTATAAATTATTTTAGATTTACACGCGTGGATAAGGCCGTGATACTGCCATTTATTTGAATGCGCATAATTTGCGTGAATATAATTTGGGGATAAAAAGAAACAGAAAACGCAATATAGTCATGGTGGGTAACCTAAGGTTAAGGGCATAGGAGTCTCGGATGGTTTCTCGGAAGTCATAACCTTGTAGTTAAAAGGAAGACGATATAACGACATCAACTCAGATAATGGCTACTGCGTGAACCTAAACGAACTCAACAAACCATGCAATTATTGATGGAGCGTTACGTTTTAGTCTGTATATTGTTGATCCGGTATCTTGAAAATTGACAATTTTCATAATAGACAAACAAACCAATTATATCTTACACGAAAATTAGAAAATTTTTAAGTTTAACTAATGGTTATTTCTTTTATTTATAAGAATATGATTAAATGATTTATAGGTATAGAGTAGTTTACTGAAAAATGAAAATGTTCACGCCACCTATAGGTAAAACATAAGTGCATAGCATACAATATATTTCCAGTAAAATATATAAAATATAATATCTCCTATATTAAAACAATTTATCATACACTCATACAATAAATTAACTTATAAAATATAATATTTAATAGATACGTGAGCTTATAATAGCAGCAGTTACACATATATTTTTAAATATCATTTCAATTTTAATTTTAAAATATGA
Organism: Aphis craccivora; assembly: GCA_009835225.1. Classification (NCBI taxonomy): domain Eukaryota; kingdom Metazoa; phylum Arthropoda; class Insecta; order Hemiptera; family Aphididae; genus Aphis; species Aphis craccivora. The sequence continues at coordinate 85,548 of VUJU01000039.1, forward strand.
TTTATTACTGTCACATTATAAGTTTTTGGTGGTTAATGTAAGGTATTTAGCAAGTTGCGTGCAATGTTACACTTATATATATATTATATTATTATTGTGAATTTCAATGAATGGCATAAACCAACTACTATAAATCTCAGGGTTAACAGCACCACATGATATGTTTTTGTTTTGAAATATAGGGCACGTTATAGTCTTAGGCGATAATTATACCTAGTGTTAAAAATGATCATCAATAGTGTCTAGTGAGCCAGTTATATTAATACAGTTAATTATCCGAATAGCTGGGTATGTATAATATACAGTATACAGTTGTATACATATTCAAATAAAAGTCCGCAAGGTAAATATTAATATATTTCCTTCCGTTCAATTACTCATTTCATATATTCGTGTGAATTGAATACAGTGTATACAATACTAACACTATGAACCTATAGTATCTGTAGTACAATAATGGTTTCGTAATAAGTCGTAGTTGATACTTTAAAAATGAATTATGATAATACATGTATGTTTGGTGCGTCAATAGAAAAATCCATATGATTGAAACTATGAACTTTACTTTAACTTTTTAGTTTTAAAAATGTTATTATATTTGGATTCCAATAAGTAATAACTCCTGTAACCGATTAGAATATATTAATAAAAATACTATATGAAACTGACGTTTTGAATTGTTTCACAGGTAAATGCTCAAGGCGGAATTGGATTTGGAATAAAAAGAGAGATATTCTTCTTGAACTTGGAAGACGGATACTTTGGATGTCAAGTTAACGAGTCTACAACGGTATTGCAGTTGTATGAGCTTTCCAGGCTATGCGATGGCAAACAAGACTGTTACAAAGGATCCGACGAACTGAGACGAGAACTTAAGTGCACGAGTAAGTTAAAAAAATTTTTATTCCCGATGTTTTTGTAATAATTTTAATTCGATAATCGATTTGTTAATCACAAAATATTTTTAAAAATAATAATAATAATAACCTAACCTACGTAGGTGAAACCGGATATTTTAGTCAGTATTTGATATTATTTTATTTTACCTAGCTAGTGCCTACGGAGATATATTTTACATATTACTTTTAACACGTTTGCATTTTTAACCGCAAGTCAATTTCGTCGTTTCAATCGCTATTATACTATAATATCTATCGCGTACAACAAATTGAAAACCTTGGAGATATCGAGTCGTTACTCTCGAGATCTATAACTTTCACGACCCTCAACATGCAACGACTATAGGCCCTGTAGCGCGAGCAGCTTACTATATTATAACTCATGCGACTAACGGGCGACGGTCTTTCTTTCGACATTGGTACTCGCGAGTATATATTACAACTATGTATAATATGTCACTATTATAAATTAAGTAAAACTGTAAAACTACTACAGTAATTCATATTAATATATTTAATGCTATGACGTATGTGTAGTATTTACGAATAAATCATAAAATATCAGATAAATTTGATTACATTTTGTTTGTATATCTTTGTCGCAATAATGATCATGTTATTGTTATTAGCCAAATGCTCGTGAAAAGTTATACGACAAACATCGATCTAATTGCATCAATAATAAATATGTGGTTTTTAAAACCGATCTAAAACATCTATTAAAAGAGTCAAAAAACGAACAAACGTTCAAAGTATATGCATCAGTCGAGCGTAGATATAAATCTAAGAGGCCTTAGATCGAATGTGTATGATGTATCTTTCGGACTATTCATTGAAAAATAAAACATGTAAACGCATCAACTTCCGGTTCCACATACGATATACGTAATCAACTGCACATAATATAATATAATACATTTATAATAAACGCATTCTATTGTACTCCACTCAAAGTTGTTAAATCGTCAAATCCATCAGATCTTATGCGTGTGTACACTGTATAGTCGATAATATATATATATATATATACTACTTTTATTATTATCAATAATTATTTATTAATATATAATATTATAATACGCGTAAGCTGCAGTGACCGCACGCGTACACCACCACAGTCACTCGAGTAAAAGAAAAAAGCACCGGGCCTAGTCAACATGTACGGCACAATAATAGTATTGTGTACTTATGTACTTGCCTCCTCCTATACTTATAATGGGTATGCGCAGACGGACACACAATGCGTACGTAATAATGGCGGGTTGAGGTATAATATGCATGTACGCACACCTACCCGAAACGGCCTGTCGTCGTATTCGTCATCATACCGCCGTCGTCGGGGACGTGCCGTGGGTCTTTTAATAATCAGCCGGCTGCAGTACGCTGTTTGAATAATCAAACGTCGCCCGTACGCGAGAGTAAAATAATGAAGAAAAAAATATACGACGTGTCGACGTAACACCATGAAATAAAACAGGATTAATCGTACGCCGCGGCCATACCATCATTGGTGGTCGACAATTCGAGATCTAGAATTAAAAAAGGAAATGCAACTAAATCGATATAATGTAATATGTGTAAAGGTATAATATAATTTCATACGTTTACGTGCACTATTCGAGTTTCCGGTGTTTCCACTGGTTTATACTTTTGCAAGTGACGAAACATTAGATGTTGTGCTGAAAATACCTACTGGACACGGAATGACGGAACACTGATAACAGATTCAATAATAATATATTTTATGCCTTTTTAAAATTTATTTTTTTATTTTTCTGAAATACGATATCAATAACGGACAACGGTGTTAATGATTTCTAGAACTAAAATTTCGGTTAACGAGTAAGGCCCCATACAACAACAACGTTATTCCACCACAAAATATAATATAGTTATATTGTCTTTGCAACGCTCTGATAAAAATGTCACTTCATCAAAATGTCAACAATAAATGATCAGACAGTTACAATAACACAATTTTAAACATTAATTTAATGATCCGTTTTGAAGTAGTATATTATAATATTTTATATATTAACAGATATTTATAATAATATGCATAGCAACGAATAGAGCATGGTGATTTACAAATGTAATGTATACATTATAAACAAATAAGTAATAATAACTATTCACTATTTACTTGTATTCCAGTATCAATAATTTTGTCATACAAACAACAATTACTGCAAGTTGTGTTTCAGTAATAGTAACATATAGTATATATTACAGTGTTTAAGTGGTGGAAAATTTGAATATTATTGAGTAATACTATATAATACCTATTCGTAAACGATCGAGAGGTTATTTGCCATATCGGTTGTAAATGGTTTTTATATAACCATTACTGCTTGTGTTGCGATACGCGTATAATAAACATATTATGAGAAAAATTTTATTTACTAAAATGTCGACTGGACCACTACTCAGTTACAAAATCCATAATATGATACGGCGTTCCGCAAAATGAGAGTCAAAATCGATTTGTCATTGAAATCGGGAAAATATATTTTTTTCTCAAAATACACGTTTTGCGACCATGACAATGTATCTATATACCGTTTCGCTTAAAGACGGCAGATATCGCGACTATCGTATAGGAAAGATGACATACGATATAACAACGTTCTAGTGTATAATAAAAGTATACATAAAACAATGCGTTATGTTCTCAACACGGTCAAAAATACACTTCTCGGACTGATATAATGATCTCGTATACCTGCAGCTATCATCATTTTATTGTATAGGTTTATGCAGACTTAAAAGTACGTGATTTTAACCATCGATTTTGCATCATATAAGTACAACGTTATAATATGTTATATCACCGCTCGTCGTGACTTTGAAATAAAAAAAAAATCATCACAAACTATCATGTAGTATAATATTGTTTATACATAAAGTTGATATACCTACTTATTCATATACTCGGATCCTAATCAATATATATGTAGCATACATAGAATAATTTTAATATAATACCAGGTATAATATAATATACTTATTTAATTTAATGTTGTGTATAAAGGCGTTCGTTTTATACATTTTTTTTCGATCGGTCCGATCTTCAGATGCTCTCAAATGTGTCTCGAGGGATGTCATAGTCCGAAAGGTCCTATGGCTACAGCGTACCACCCACAATACACGTAATCTGTTTCAATTGTTGTTATTATAGTAAGTTACATTAACAGACAAACAACGCCGACAATAATGACAAGATAGGGATAACCGCCCCCAAAACATTATGAAAGATGTCGAAGTAATTTTTTCTACTCACCGCTCTAATGTTTCTTTACAGGTAATTTTTATTGTTAAAACATCCAACCCTATGGTATTTCTTTCCGACTTCCATTTAATTATCCCACGAGGACCTTCTTCGTTTTTAAATACGGGTTACATACATATCATAGTGTTATTATTATTACTGTTGTATCTTGGTAAAACTAGAATATGATATACAGTAACACGAACATGGCCGCAGCAGCAATGTGCATCGTAATAATTTTACTCGAATAATTCACAGTTACACACGCTGTACAGTGTATAACATGTTTGTTCGTGTGTACACACAGGAAAAAAATTATGTACAAGTACATAATATAATAATATATAATATACTATTTTTGTATTGTCACAGCTCATAGATGATATTTATCGCATATACAAAACGTAATTTGCATAACGCGATTCAATGTTGACAGTCGACAGATCACTTAAGTGGATAAATCGAATTTGTTACGTTATTATGGACCCGTAACGATATTAATTTTCAAGATAATAATAATAAATGTAATAACAATAACGATGATGCAGGTTGTTACATTATTAGGAAAAAAGTATGAAATTTTGAAAATAAATATTATTCTCTTTTCGGTTCATCATCTCAGCAGGAAAAATAAGTAATAACATAATACTTATTTTTCGATGATGTCAATATTATAGCAATCCACGATAAAAAATTTAAACCTGCGCCGTGGGTATTAATCTTTTCCCCATACTTAACTATAGTAAATAAATAACTGCAGGAATTCGACAATGTTATGCCTATTATTATACTTATAAATCAGAGTATGATGGAAAGATAATTTATACTAAATTTTTTAAGCCTGTTTCTCAAATTTCCCGAAATTAATATTTCAGTGTTGTCTTACATATATTTTGGTGATGAAAACTTAAAAGACGAACAGTGATAATAATATGACCATTAGTCGTTATTATAAAAACGAAGAAAGTAAAGAAAAACAACATTTTAAAACGTAGCAGTGAACCAGCGAATTATTTTGAAACCTCAGTACGAACGATCTGATAATATATATATATATATATAAATTGCATACAAACGCCAAGTAGGTATATATCAGATTTCGTCTTAAATCCACATTTGCGGTTCGTATCCTCGATGTATCGTAAATAGTATGCCATTTGCAAATGTAACAATATACATTATGCATATTGCACCAAGACCAAGTATTTATACGCATATTATTCCACGTACCAACAAGTCATTGCATACAATATTATTTTCGACTCTAGCAAACCGTTAAGAGTCGCGTGATATGATTAATTATCGCGCGTAAAATGTCGAGGCCAAGGCCCTGCTATTATAGCTCGCTGACCTGTCATCCCGCCGACGAAATCCGTTCGCTCGCACGTACCCACGATAATGTTATTACACTATATTTATTCCTCCATATTATATTACATTGTATTACTCACACGTGCGAGATGTGTATACGAAACGGAAGTTACGTACGGCGAAACGTCGTAATGATAATAATAACAACAGTAGATACACTTATATTGATATGCGAGTGCGCAACACGCCAACGGAACTCGTCCGGGGTAAACGCCTGCACCGTCCGTCTGTGCGGTTTTTTTTATTCCTCCGAATTCCCGTTGGCCGACCGATGACGGACTGCAGTCTTCGGGGAGAGGTCAACGACGTATAACATCTTTTTTATTTCTCGGCCGCTCGCACATTTAAGTCATTCGAGTGTGAATAATATATGTATAATTAATTGCCGTCGCGTTATGTTTACGCGGCGGGTACATATAAAATATTATTATTATGTATAACTAACGCAAATCATTGAGATATATAGGTGAAAAATGATACTATGAACGTTCACCCCGCCAGATTTGTCTGCAAACCACATTATGTATTTTGTACCCGCGTGCCCCGTGGGTTGCATTAGGTGAAGATCGGTCACGAATTTTTTTCCAAGTGAAAAAAATAACGCACGCAAATGTCCGAGTAGTATGATCGAATTCGACAGGGCCGTTAATTGTGCATCGACGCTGAAACTCGAACAGTAAATAAATATATAATTTCCAACATCCAACAGAATATCCGCAATGGGAAAATAAAAATAAAATAAATAATAAATCGTGCGTTTCGAAGAATGTTATATAGCAGGTATAACTATAACTACATATGCCTACGGTTTATATACGTATAATATTATATATTATTATATATATACGTATATATATATATACGTATATTATATATATACGTATAATATTATATATTATTATATATAATATTATATAGTGACCGTTGGGTGAACGACCTTAAAATAACCAATGCCGCTGCTATGTCGCTTCGATTCACTTTTCTTCCACGCGTCGTACTATGTAATAATTGGGAGTCCATTTAGAGCATCCGTTTCTTTCTGCAGCGGTCCCGTGTGTGAGTGTGTTTATTTTGCGTCGTTCGTAATTCTTTTATTATTATTATTGCTCTAACTGTAAAGCGTTTTTGTTTTTTAGTCGGCTGTTTGGCAGCGTATATAATGCATATATTTTTTATACATCTATACATACATAATGTACCTATGTAATAATATTAAAGAAAAAATTAATATTTAACTTATATAGCTGAGTGTACGTTTTCCGTTGTTTCGTGTTTCTTGCACTAAGACTCAAGAGAACTGTCGGTAGTTATTTTTTTTCTGCAAATACCGAATCACACCGAAGGTCCATAAACTACTATTACACACACAACAATATATATTATTTGCTCAAGACGTATAATTTGAAATTCCAAACAGTACATTTGTATTTTAATAAGTACACATCCATACATTCATATAGACGTGTAGACGTGATAAAGTGGTCCAAACGTGTGTTTACGAAATTCTAAAGAATACGATGCACAAATACCTATAATTTTCAAAGTGTAAAACCGTAGACGATAAAAAAAAAAAGCCAAAAGTAATGATGTACTTAATAAAAATTGTCGGTATTCGGTATTATAATTTTTAAAATTTTTATCAGACTTCTGCTACAGACGTTAGTGTTACTTTCTTCCAAGGTCACCAAGAATATTGAATAAAATTAATTATAATTAGACAAAACGCATGTGCAATACTGCTGCAGACTGTGCCGAAAACCAGATTTACGGGATCTTCACTTGATTTATATTATACATATTATTAATACTGCAATAGTATAACACAATACACATATTATTATAAAAGAGCAAATTTTACGTGTGCATGAAATTTGATACCTACCTCAAATCGTTATCTTTCGGATCGGTAAGGAATCGAACTAAAACAAAAAAATTGTAACTCGTCTTGAATCGAGGACTGCAAGCGACAATGGTGTTTATGGTTTTATGCACACTGCAAAGCGTTGCCCGCCGCACACACAATAATGTACGTTCGGAATAACTATATATCACGAAAGCTGACCTGCAACGCGAATGTGTACCTATCGTATTTTATTACACTCGACGATCTTCGATTATTTTTATGCGCGCGTACTACACCTCTCTATACATACACCTATATGGCAATAATAATACGACTGTATTGCCGCGGCCTTCGGACAAACGATTTACATTTTAAAATAACCTGCAACGTTTACTATTGTTTCAGACGACTGCGAGGCTAAAGAAGGAACGCCCTGTCAGAATGGCGCGTGTCTCGACTCCCTTTGCCATTGTAACGACGGATACGGTGGATGTTCGTGTCAAGTGCCAGGTAAGCATAAATAATATGTATATAATATATATATTATGTATATATGTGTACACTGTACACTACAATCGATGCGTATAGTTTAATAATATTCTATGCGGCGATGTATACATCTTAACTGCGAACCCGTAACCGGTCAACCCGGGGACTTATAGCAAGTTCTTGTGAAAATGTGTCCCGAACGTCGCCCGTGAAACGGCGATCGATCGACCGACACTGAGCGTATATTATCTGACGTTCGCAATATTATTTACGTGTGCGATACTATTAATTTGCCTACAGACGAGAACGAATGCAAGTACCGGCCGTGCGACGTGTTCGCTCATTGTACCAACACGCTGGGCAGCTTCGCGTGTTCTTGTTTTCCAGGATACGTCGGCGATGGGTTCCACTGCCAAGGTACGTATATTTTTTTTATATACATTTAACGCAATATTTTTGTGCTACTCGAAAATCGTTAGGACGAGTTCATAATAATAAACATAATATGATAACACGCACAAATACCTACTCGCACGTAATTAGCGCCATGTATAGGTAATTACACACGTACGTATGAGTATGATATATATATATATCGCGTAATTTACACGAAGCCGTGATCCGGCAATATCCGCGGCCCCAGATAGGTTCTCGAGGATCGCGGTGTAAATGGCATCGACCTTGCTGCCCGGGCTGTTTATCCATTCCGCAGGCCGCCGTCTCCCAGTCCGTTGTTATAATGTGTATATAATATTATAATATAACACTGCGGATATATACCGTTACGTTTCGAGACTGGCGAAACCGGATTATTATTATTATTATGATTTTTCCTAGGCTCCGTGTTCCAGTAGCTTTTATTCTCCTCTCATTGTTATTCATTATGTATATATACTAACAGTAATAATTTTGCGGAACCGCCGACATCGACATCGTAGATTATCGTAACGCTTGCGAGCTCTGCAATATCTACGACGTTGTTTTATGTAATTATAAATTATACTCTAAGAAATTTGAAGTTCAATGTTTTAATATAAACTCAGATGAAAAACGGGAAAATACGTTTCGTCCACGGATTCGACGAAAACCCATCTCCGAGATCAATAATAAGCATCTGGGACATATAATAATATTATGATATTTTGGATTTGTATTATAGATATCAACGAATGCGAGGATCCAGCCATCTCCAGTAGATGCGTACAAAACGCCGAATGCTGTAACTTGCCGTCTCATTTCTTATGTAAATGTAAGCCCGGATATGTCGGCGATGGCGAAGTCGAGTGCAAAGGTAAGTTTATACGACCGACGGTCGTTTGATAGATTGGACGTACATGAGTACGTGTGACGTGTGTAGGTATAATATTCGACGAAGGTTTAGGACAATCATTAGAAATAATATTTTGCTATTGTCCAAACATTTGGATCGGGCTTGACAACCGAAAAATTGCAAAACAGTCGTCGACCTTGCTGTCGTTTCCCATCAATCACGAGGAATTCAACGACCGTCGATATGAAAAGAATAGGACAATCGTATTGTCGGTTAACGTTCCTAATTCCTAGTGGGTGCTGTTAGCGTGTTTAGAATTTTCCGTGATAGTTCCGATTCATTAACGTCTTTTCCTCTCAAATCCATCTGTACCAAAATATAAACACCGATCCGTGAAATTTTTTATTTATTTTAAATTGATGAGTTTATTTTTTACTTTATTATCTATATTACAATGCGCATTTGGATCTCGCAGAGAAATCAAAATGTATTACCTATACAAAATTTATGAATTAATCAATTTAAAATAATATCTTATACGAAATTATCAAATATTTTATTCAAAAGAATAATAGGTACAAATTAAAATTATATAATGATTACCTACAAAAACCAAAAAATAATAATGGTATAGGTACTATAAATTAAAAACAATGTATAATACAATATATAAATTCTGTTTGTTATTACTTATTATCAATAGTTATTAAAATAGTCTCCAGTTGGCAGGAATTTGAATATTATATCTTATAGAAAATTACGATAAATATAATAGAAGAGGCAAATTCGAGTTTTGTGATTATTTTAATGATTCCAAAAAAGAATTTAGTCTAATATAATTGGTCAGCCAATGTATACTTTGTCAGTTTTATATTGCACATTTTTAACGTACAAATTATTTATAAATGTATTATTCAAAACAGTATGAATTAAAAGACAATATATTATTTATGATTTTTGTTCCATAACATTTTATATCTTTGCTGGGGCACGGTATTTTTTATTTTTCATAAATATTGGTTACTGCTTCAATCATCGAAACAAAAAAAAATTCAGGTGCATAATATAATATGTTGCCCTCCTATAATTATATGATTAACTGACTGGCTACTAATCCGACAAGTACGATTTCGCCGTTTGGGTTGCTAATTTATATATTATACGTCATATATCATAATGCTTCAATACTCGCTATTTCCCACGGCGTCTTGCTTATTTTCCTATAGTTCCTCATGTTATTGTCGAAACGCTGCGTGGTATGCAAATTGTCTGCATATACTTCACGCAAGCATAATATCCCGTGCATAAACTACATTATTATATTATATTTTGACCTTTACGTATGTTAACGCCCCGTACTATTAATAACGTTATCATTTTTCAGACATCGACGAATGTTTGAGACCGGACGCTTGCGGCAACAACGCGATATGCAGGAACACGCCAGGAAACTACACGTGCGACTGTCAGCAAGGATTTGTGGGCAACCCGTACGACGGGGTAATTATAATCCAATATTATTATAATTTTTAATCCTAATACACTTCATTTGCCGCATTATAGTTCAATGGACCCGCACGTCTTAAGTTATTATGTATTTTATAATATTCGTCTCGTTATTGAAACATTATAACTTCTCGTGGCGTAAAACAATCCTGATCGATGAAAGACATGTAATTTGTTTACACGAACTCGTGCCAAATTTGTTGTTTTTATTTCACTTCATTACTCTAGTGGTAACGAGTTTTTTTTAATCAATTCGCATACTTCACTTCCAACATAAACGGTGAAAAATTATGAGGCAAAGCATGCATTACAACTATAAATCTAATTATTACACGATTGTCGATCACACATATATTATACGTAGGTAGTGCGGTAATGATAATTATTATTACTTCTTCAATGGCGATTCTTGCCTGCTGCAGTAACTTGTAGGTAATGTCACTTTTTTTTATTATCTTGACATCATTGATTTAGTCGCTGGATGTAATAACAGATATTACATACGCAAACTGAATGGTCTGCGAATGCCATATAAGGATGCGAAGAAATTTAATTTTTTATTTTCCTTTAAAGCATAAAACATTAATTGTTTGTAGTAACGAGCGTTAAAGATTATAATATTATATAATTAATTCGTGACTAATTAAATCCTATTTAATTATATCGATCTATAACTTAATACTTAACAACTCAATTTAATACCTACCTACTGGATATTTATATAAAAAAAATATTAATTGCTGAACGTTTTAAAAGATGAATTCAACATAATTATAATTATTTACGCCTCGTAATAGCATTATTATTAAGCAATAATTGACCACAATTCACGAATACTTGGATTAATTAAGCATTGAAGCGGTTAACTGATTTGTATTAAAAATAAATATTTTGTATCAGATTATCTCAATAATAAAGTTTTGTGAATCCCGTAAAGTAAATTATGACTAAAATGCTATTGTAATAAATTACAGTATTTTAGTATACGTTTATTAGTACAAACGATGTCACATAATAGTTGTGTAATTGTATAAAACAAATATAATTGAATATTAACACTATATTTTCCATCATTATTAATTTTAGTGATAAAATTACTTTGAAAACTTTTTTCTAAAGACGTACCTGTATGATATGAATAATATAATTGTTCAAGGGAAATAAATTTTCTACAATTTAAATTTAAATAGTATATTATCCTAAAATATTATAATTTTTTTGTTTTTTTTTTGTATATATAAATAGTGTGTGGACGTAAATGAGTGTAGTCTACCAAACGCTTGTGGTCCTGGAAGTTTGTGCACAAACTTTCCGGGTGGACACCACTGTGAATGTCCGGAAGGGTACGCGGGCGATGCGTATGGCGCCGGGTGCTATGATGTGGACGAATGTTTGCGATCTCCTTGCGGCAAAGACGCGCAGTGTCACAACAACGAAGGCAGCTTCCGGTGTACTTGTCCTCCGGGATTCGCCGGAGACCCGTTCCACTCTTGTAAAGGTATGCGACGATCACATACGGCTCGTCACCAGATCATGTATATAAAACAACGCGATAATATAAACAAATGTAACCCATCGACAATTAACAAACTTAAAGCCTCCAGCGCATTTGTTGATTAATATATTATTTCAAATCAAAGTCCGGAACAATGGACAGTTTGTAAAGACCATGTAAACTGAGTTTTGAACAGAAGTATACAGTCTGTCGACGGAAAGTATTATTTCTCGCAAAAAAAAAAAAAGAAAAGAAAAAGTAACTTTTGCTGTTCAACTTAATTTGTAATGTTCATGCGTCGTACATGTACCTGTATACCGATGACAAAACTGTACAAGCAAAATTCAAATCGCTTCTATTTTCTTTAAACTTTATACGTCTATCTTTATGTCTCATCGACAAATGCGTGCATAACAGAAAAAAAAATTGATGAAAAAAATTTACTCGTACGCATAGGTACTACCAGCGTACTTCTTACAACTACTACCACCTAACTTCAATAATATTATTGCGACACTGTGTACATAATAACATAGACTGTGTCTAACACCTGCTTTTTCTAACGTATAATTGTATGTATTATTGTGTATTACATTAACATCGTATTTCGCCTTGGCCGGAAACGCAGACGTGGACGAGTGCGAGTCTTCGCCGTGCGGTCCTAACGCCGTGTGCGCAAACTCGGCCGGCAACTACACGTGCTCCTGCGCGACCGGATATACCGCGTCCGCGGACGAAATGAGAGCAGGAAGTGGATGCGCGGACGTCAATGAGTGCGGAGCGCTGTCTAGCCCGTGCGGAGTCAATGCCAAATGCACGAACATCCCTGGCTCGTACACCTGTCAATGTCCGCCCGGGTTCACCGGGTCCGCGATAGATCACTGCCAAAGTTAGTGCGCTGCCCACTGATGCTTGTCGATCTTCTCCCGATCGATGCTTAATTCTATTACAATGAAATTTATATCGCTGCTCGTCTGGTTGCTGTCGGATATTTGCATGGCGCGCTTTTTTCTCTCGTTTTTAATCTGTGTTTTTATTATTGTTATTATTACTGTTGTTGTTGTCGAGTGTCGATTTAAACAGACATTGCGCGTGGGTCAATACTCTTGTGTCTCTCTCTTTCTACCTGTTTTACTTATTATTATTAGTAAGTATTTACTTTTTGAATGCAATTTTATCTATACACCTTTCCTTTCTAGATTCTAAATTACTCATCGTTTTCCCATTTTAGTCGGGAATTCGTTGTTAATTAACTTTATTTATACTTGTGTTTTTATACGAGTATTTAGCAGCATGCGCCGATATTTTGAGGTAAAACCGTTCTTTTTTGATTACTATTGTGTGTGGCACGAACGCATCAAGATCCTTCGGTATGTACCAATTTTATTTTTGTTTTGGACGATTTCTTGACTTACTGTGTAGTTATACGTACCTATATTGCATTTTCTTTTTTTATAATTCTTTTTTTTTAATTAAATATATTAATAAAACTGTCAACGTGTTCGCGATAGATATCAATGAATGCGAACATTCACCATGTGGAAATAATACTATTTGTACGGACACGATTGGGAGTTTTGTCTGTTCTTGCAAAGAAGACTACACAGGTGACCCGATGAAAGGATGTCAAGGTATTTATTACTACTCATTACGCTGTTTCTACTTATTTTATTATTATCAAATTGATTATGTTTAGATATCAACGAATGCGAAATTCTAAGTAAACCTTGTGGTCCCAACGCGGTCTGTGAGAATACCAGCCCCGGATTTAATTGTCTTTGCCCACAAGGATATTCTGGTAAACCGGATCCAAAAGTTGCCTGCGAACAAGTAAACAATCATTTTCCAACTTTGTTTTTAATATACATTATTTATTATTTTATTTGTTTTATTAACCGTAGGTTGACGTGACGGTATTATGTAAATCTAACTTTGATTGTACCACTAATGCTGAGTGTACTGAAGGCCAATGTTTTTGTAAGAACGGGTTTAACGCCAAAGGATCAGTATGTGTGGACATTGACGAGTGCCTCGCTCAACCATGTGGACCATATTCAATGTGTTCAAACACCCCAGGTGGATTTCATTGTAAATGTCAAACGGGATACGTAGGTGCCCCACCGAGAATTCAGTGCAAAGGTACGTTTCAATAATTAATTTTCTTATTAGTTTTTATATTCATATTTTTATTTTTATTAATATACATAGCTCCTTGCGAAGACGTAAAATGTGGAGCACACGCTTATTGCAAACCTAACGGTCAAGAAGCATACTGTATGTGTGAAGAGGGTTGGACATATAATCCAAATGATTTATCTTTAGGATGTGTTGGTAAGATTTTCCGAAAAATTGTTTTAAATTTTCACTTACACTTAATATATTATTTGATATATATACTAACTGTAAATATAATTTAAGATATCGACGAATGTGACAAAGTAAATGGACCGTTTGGACGTTGTGGAGGAAATACGTTATGTACAAATACACCAGGAAGTTTTGGATGTCAATGTAAACCTGGATTTACTGGAAACGCGTTCAAACAGTGCACTGGTAAATATACTATAGATTCATTTTGTTTAAATATTTTATAATTATTGGTTTTTTACTTTTATTCATAGATATAAATGAATGCTCTGACAGCAACAGTTGTGGAAAAGATGCTTTATGTATTAATTTACCAGGCTCATTTGATTGCATGTGTCCTGGAGGTTTCATACCTGAACCAGATCCGTTTATTAAGTGTACCAAAGTAATTAACTGCACGGCTGATAGCGAATGTCCGGGCAACTCTGTTTGTGGTAATCAAAAACGTTGTTTCTGCCCCGAGCCAAACGTTGGTGATGATTGCAGACGTAAGAATAAAACTATAACCTTTAATTTAGTACCTATACTAAAAATAATATTTAATATTTAGATCCGTGTGAAGACGTACAATGTGGTCCCAATTCCGAGTGTATGTTGCTCAACAAGGATGCTCAGTGTTTATGTTCAGCAGGGTACACAGGAAATTCAAACACAGGTTGTATGGATATTGACGAATGTAAGGGTAATCCTTGTGGTCCGGGAGCAGTATGTAACAACGAACCGGGATCGTTTTCTTGTCAATGTCCTGGTGGAATAAGTGGAGACCCGTTCAGAGAAGGATGTTCGCAAGCTAAAAGCCCTACACAATGTAGTGCAAAATCTCCATGTCCGGGATCTGAGATATGTGTTCAAGATGAATTTGTTGGCGAGAGTGTTTGTATATGTCAAAGAGGTTACATAAGGGACCCGAAAACTGGTAAATGTAGAGACGCCAACGAATGTACTGAGCTTAGAGACAAACCTGCATGCGGAGTTAATGCTGTTTGTAAAAATCTTCCTGGAAGTTATGAATGTCAGTGTCCTCCAGGCTTCAATGGAAACCCCTTTTCTAGTTGTGAAGGTAATTAATTAGATTTTGTGGCATAAAAATATATTTTTATATGATGTATATTTTTATCTGTTTAGAATGCAACTCATTAGAATGTAAATGTAGACCACCATATCAAATCGTTAATGGAGAATGCACATTGGCTGGCTGTGATAAAGGGAAATGCCCAGCTGGTGCTGAGTGCGTATCTATTGCTGGCGGAGTAAGCTACTGTGCTTGTCCAAAAGGATACAGACCTAGAGAAGATGGATCATGTTATGGTATTTATACATTTGATTATAATTTGTAAATTGTTTAAGTATTAATTTTTAAATATATTTATAGATGTTGACGAATGCGAAGAAAAAATACATTCATGTGGATACGGTGCTGAATGTATTAATAAACAAGGCACATATGAATGTTTATGTCCAGATGGCTATAGTGGAGATCCACATCATGGATGCTCTCGCAGTCAAAAAAAATGTATAAAAGATTCAGATTGCTTGTTAAACGAGAATTGTATTCAACCAGGAGTTTGTGTTTGTCCCGTACCATACTATACCGATGTTCTTGACAATAATCTCTGCAAAAGTAATAATATATAAATTATTATTAAAAGAATATTTTTTATTAACTGTTAATCGTATTAGGTCCTTGCGATCGATTTCCATGTGGTGTGAATGCACAATGCACGCCGAGTGATCCTCCAAAATGTTTGTGTCTACCTGGTTACAAAGGAGATCCTTTGCATGGCTGTGAAGATGTTGATGAATGTAAAGATAATCCGTGTGCTTTAGGATCACAATGCATAAATGAAAAAGGCCATTACAAATGTATTTGTCCACTTGGTACAAATGGCGATCCTTACTCTGTTGGATGTGAGTAATTATATTAAAATTCTAAAAAAAAATGTTTGAATTAAAATTAATAATTTTTTTTATATTTATTTTAGGTTTAGGAAAAGAAGCTCCAGAGTTTGAGTGTTCTACAGACGACGAATGTGTTGCGCAGTTAGCATGTGTTAAAGGAACTTGTACAAACCCTTGTAATCTTTTACCTTGTGGTCAAAATGCTTACTGTGAATCTGAAAAACATGCTGCGTGGTGTAGATGTAGTGCTGGCTATGTAGAGTCTATATTTGGAGAATGCGTTTCACGTAAGTGTCTAATTTCGTTTTCTTAAAACTATAAAATCGTAAATTAAAAACTAATATTTTATTACAGCGTGTGACGGATATATTTGTGGTCACGGTGCACAGTGTATTGTGTCGCCACAAGGGCCTACGTGTAAATGTTTAGAAGGTTCAATTGGAAATCCATTTGCTGGAGGCTCTTGTGAGCCTGATACCTGCTCAAGCACTAGCCCGTGTGTCGCGCCTAATATTTGCGTTGCTGGACGATGCAAAGAGAAATGTCAAGATCATTTCTGTGGTATTGGGGCTAGTTGTAATCATGAAACTAATGATTGTGTCTGTAATCCATTGTTCATCGGAGACCCAAATTACCTGTGCATGCCTCGTAAGTTTCAGTAATATGTTTTATTTTATAATATAATTAATTATTTATAATTTCTTAAAAAAATTACAATTATGTTTGAATTAAAGAAATTGTCAAATTATCTTAATTTTTCTGCTAAGTGTAGTAATAAAACGTATTATGATGTTTTCATAAAAAGTCTATTGTATTGAATTCTTTGAATTCACTGCCTACTAGTATAAAACATTTTTAAGAAAAGAATATAAATATAAATATAAAAATATATATTATTATAATCAATATAAATATTGACTATAATTGTCTACTTTAAAGTACTTATAACAATAGTTACAAGGACTAAATATGAAAACACGTTTAATTTTTTTTTTTTTTTTTTTTACTATTTATAATATATTAAAATATGGACTTAAATTTCCTATTGAAATACTTCCAACATTGTATTGATTAATACAATTTTAATATTAATTTAATTGTATTACAATATAATATTGCTCTTTGTCTATAGGTACCTATAACTGTCTACCTCCAATTCAAGTTAAGCTTATAGAATTAATTATACACCATTTTTAAATTTTATGAAATGTTTATAGTTAATAAAAAAATAATAAACTTGATACAATTTAATTCAATAACAATTTTTATTAATGTTGAATATAATTTTTTAAATACGAAAGTTTATTTTAACATTAAAAAAATTGGTGAATAAATATTTTTTTTAACTTTTAGCTATTACAATGCCTTCATGTTATCCTGGATGTGGAATTAACGCACATTGTGAATATGATGTCTTGAGTGAAAACAAATGTGTTTGCAATTCTGGATTCGTAGGAAATCCGTATGATGAATGTGATTCTCAATCTAAAAAATCTTGTTCAAATATGACTTGTGGAACTGGAGCATTGTGCAAAGAAAAATTAAATTCTGTTGAATGTAACTGCCCATCAGGATTTAAAGGAAATCCTTACGTCCAATGTGTTGGTAAGTACTCGAACTAATACCTAATTAAATTATATACTTAATTCATTTAATAATATTATAATTATAAACAATTAATTGTTAGATATTGACGAGTGTTTGATTTCGGCTTGTGGCAACAATGCAGTTTGTATCAACACAATTGGAAGTTATGATTGTAGATGTATTGAAGGTTATGTTGGAAATCCGTTTTTAGAATGTTCAGCTAAAATGCCACAAATATGTCGTGATCCATTGACTTGTCAATGTTCAAAAAATGTCCCATGTCCAATAGGGTAAATAAAATAAAGATCATTTAAATAAGATTCATTGCATGAAATGAACATTATATTCTACTATACAATATGATAATTTTAAAAAAAATGTGTAGTCAGTTAATTAATCTTTCATTGATTATTTATTTTATTATTATAGATTTGCGTGTAACCGAGGAAAATGTGAAAACCAATGTGATAATATCAAGTGTGGTGTTAGAGCTGGATGTGTATTTGGTAAATGTGTATGTCCACCAGGATTAATTGGCGACCCTTACAATTTTAAAACCGGATGTAAGCCACATGGTCAATGTACAAACGATGGTGATTGCAAAGATACAGAAATATGTTTCCATATTAATAAAGAAGCAAGAAAATGCGTCGATGGTTGTAGTAAATTACAGTGTGGACCAAATGCAGTTTGTGTTACTGAAGGTCATCGTTCATCGTGTATTTGTACTGAAGGATACTTTGGAAATCCTGGAGACTTGTACCTTGGTTGTAAACTCGAAAGGGTGGCACCTAAAGGGGAATGTAGAACAGACAAAGACTGCAACTCAACAAGCAAAGTATGTTCAATAGTATCAGATGGAATATCTTCTTGTGTTAGCGCATGTACTCGGGTAGCATGTGGCCCAGATGAAATTTGTTTACTAGAAAAAAGTGGTGCGCCCGTTTGTTCATGTCGTCCAGAGTTTGTATGGAATCCAGTTATATCTAAGTGTGAAAAGCCTTCTTTGCCTGACTGCTCAGTTGACGCTGATTGTAAAGAAAATGAATCATGTAAACCAGATGCATTGGGAGTATTGAAATGCATATCAGTTTGTATCGAATTAACGTGCCCATTCAATTCAATTTGTGTAGCTAATAATCATGAAGGAAGCTGTCAATGTATACCTGGGTATGTAGGAAACACAAATGATCGAAATGGTTGTCACCCTACGAAAAAAAGTAGTTGTCAACAAGACGTCGAATGTTTACCTACTGAAGCTTGCTTAGAAGACCCAGCCAGCAAATTAAAATCATGCAAACCAGTGTGTGATCACACCATATGTGGCCTTCATTCAATTTGTGTGGCAAATAATCACGTTGCTCAATGCCAATGTCCTCCTGGTACATTTACTGGTGATCCATATGACTTAAATGGTTGCCGAGAAGTATCATGTGTATATAACGACGATTGTCCACAAACACAAGTTTGCGACAGACAATCACATTCGTGCATGAATGTATGTGACAAAGATACCTGTGGAACTAATTCTGTGTGTCTTGCTGATGGACATACATCTGTATGCCAATGCCCACCAGGTTTCAATCCTAATCCTGTTCCTGAAATATCTTGCGAAGCCATAGAAGTGTGTGACGAGTCTTCGTGTCATCCCACTGCCATATGTGAATCTAATCCTAATTCAGGATACATATGTAAGTGTCCACCTGGTCATATCGGAGATGCGTATACGGAAGGATGTAGACAAGAAGGATTATGTCCAAACGGAAATATTGATTGTCCATTGTTAAGTGTCTGTCAATCAGGTAGATGCATAAATCCGTGTGAAAAATCTTGTGGCATAAACACAATATGCAATATTATTGAAAGAAAACCTATATGTTCGTGTCCCGATAATTTTGAACCTATTCATGGTGAACCAAAAATTGGATGTGTCAGATCAGTTACTAAATGTTTTAATGATTTGGAATGCAAAGGTGGTGTTTGTTCGAATGGAGAGTGTAAAGGTTAGCTATAATACTATAGTTACATTTTTGTTTAGTTCTAATAATTAATTTTTAAATAATTCAAAAATAGTGGTTTGTCGGAACATTGATGACTGCTCTTCTGGTGAAAGATGTGTACAAAACAAATGTGAAATACCGTGTGCTGGACATTCTCAGTGTATGTCAGCACAAGCATGTATAAATGGAGTTTGTACACTGGGATGTCGAAGTAATAAGGATTGTTTAAGCAACGAATCTTGCATAAACGCAAAATGCCAAAGTAAAAAATAATTAAATTTTTATAATTAATATTAAATTATATTTTTAATAAATTTAAAAATAATTAATCTATCTAACCATAAATTAATTACACAAAACTTACTATATTTTAGATCCATGTAAACGTAATGGTGTGTGTGGAATAAATTCAAAATGCAATACTATTGATCATAACGTAATTTGCACTTGTAACAAAGGATTCCAACCAAATCCCGTTCCAGAGGAGTCTTGTGTGCGATCCAACACTATATGTCATAATAATATCCAATGTGGATTAGGACAAGAGTGCAATGGAAACATATGCAAAGTTGTATGCTTGAGTGGAATGGATTGTGCTGAAGGAGAACGGTGTTCAAGTAACAAATGTGAAAAAGTTTGCTTTACTGCGAGTAATTGTTTGACTGGAGAAGTTTGTGTGGAAGGAATCTGCAGACAAGGGTGTTCTTTGGATTCAGATTGCGATATCAGTCAAATCTGTATAGGAAACAAGTGCAGGTACGAAAGCTTTTTTTTTAAATGTTAAAACTGTTGTTTGTTCTTCATTTAATTACATAAAATTATTTTATAGATGTGGTAGTGGTTATGAAAGCTCTCCTACTGGCTGCAAAGATATCGATGAATGTACGCAAAATCCGTGTCATCCAAGTGCTAAATGCTTAAATACACCAGGATCTTTTCAATGTTCATGTTCTGACGGTAAAGTAGGAGATCCTTACACTGAACCTGGTTGTAATAAACCAAATGAGTGTAAGAAACATGAAAACTGTGCATCAAATTTAGCTTGTGTAAAAGGAAAATGCACAGAACTATGTAATGATGCATGTGGAAATAATGCATTATGTCATATGATTGATCATGCGCCATCATGCACCTGTCCATCGGGATATTTAGGAGATGCTTTTGATAAAAATGTTGGATGTTTCAAAGTCGAGTGCTTGGTAAATGAAGATTGTCCAAATGATAAAATGTGTCAAACTAATAACAACAAATGTACAAGTAAGTGAATTATTTAGATTTAGTTATATGATTATTACGTGAAAATAATAAATTTATTTATACTTAATTAATTAGGTCCATGTGATTTGATAAATTGTGGTCATGGCAATTGTAAGGCATACAAACATAAAGGCATATGTACTTGTAACAATGGATATGAACTGAAAAATGATAAGTGTCAAGATATTGACGAATGCAAGCAAAGTCCGTGTCATAAAACCGCAATATGTGAAAATACACCTGGATCATTTACGTGTATCTGTCCTGACGGACTGTTGGGCAACCCAAATGCTGAAGGTTGCCATTATCCGAACAGTTGTACTACCAACAACGATTGCCCAGAAAGTGCAATTTGTCATCAAAATCAATGCAAAAATCCATGTGCAGATAACAAAGTATGTGGTCGTAATGCAGTTTGCTCAGTTCAATATCATGAAATCCAATGCCAATGTCCTTTAAAAACGCAGGGTGATCCCAAGGTTTGCATGACTATACTATTTATTAATTAAAATTTTCCAAACCTTATAAGTTTTGTGTATTTTATTTAAAGGTGGAGTGTATGAAAGTTGAATGTTCAAGCAACAATGATTGTACTTCAGGGAAAGCTTGCGTTAACTCTAAATGTGTGAATCCTTGTTCTGTACCAAAAGTCTGTGGGGAAAATACTGACTGTAGTATACAAAATGATGCAGCTATGTGTAACTGTAAAGCAGGGTACACAGGTGATCCTCATTTAGGCTGTACGTCAATATTATACTGTGCGTCTAATAGCCAATGTCCCACTACAACTAAATGCAATAATGGGATATGTACAGGTAAAACACTAAATTAAATATTTTTTTTAATACATTTTTTTTATTCAAAGCCATTTTATCTAAAACAGTGGAATGTAACTTGGCAAGAGATTGTGTTGGAAATGAGCTTTGTATTGGAAATATATGTCAACCAACCTGTCACGGTAATACTAGTTGTCCAGAATTTCAATATTGTCAAAACAATATATGTATTCAAGAGTTAAGATGCTTTACAAACGATAACTGTGAAAGTACACAAATTTGTAAGACAAATACAATTGGCCAGGTACTAATGAAATACTAAACTTAATTTATATAATTCTATCACAATGGATTTAATATTATTTTAATTGTAGACTCAATGTACTGACGTATGTGAAGAAGTTATTTGTGGAAGACATGCTGAATGCTCAGCAGTTGACCATCAACCAGTATGCAATTGTGAGCCTGGATACCACGGAAATCCACACATCGGCTGCCATAAAATTGAATGCTATGAAAACGAAGACTGCACAAATGATAAAATATGTGAAGATCATATGTGTAAAATATCATGTCTAGCGAACAACCCGTGTGGACCAAATGCTTTATGCTCCGCAGAAAATCACCAACAAGTATGCAATAAAATATAAATACCTTTTTTTAATAAATAGTAATAATAATTTTTTTTTAGATTTGTTATTGTCAACCAGGATATACAGGAGATCCGTATTTCGGCTGTGATGTATTGGATTTATGTGAAGCAGTACCTTGTGGACCAGGAGCTAGGTGTGATAACTCTAGAGGTTCCTTTAAATGTCTCTGTCCAATTGGAACTGTAGGAGATCCGTACAAAGATGGTTGTCATTCACCAGTTGAATGCCAAATTGATGAAGACTGTCCTCCAGCTGCACACTGTGTTCAAAATAATGGTATTCCTAAGTGTCAAGATAACTGCGAAAAAGTCAAATGTGGTCCGAACGCTGAATGTGGAACGTCAGCGCATTATGGCTCTTGCATATGTCACCCAGGATATCAAGGAGATCCAAACGATTTAAATGTTGGATGTAGACCTAGAGCTATTGCATGTACTTCTAATCAGCAATGCCCAAGTAATACATACTGCTATAATGGGGCTTGTAAATGTAAGTTAAATAATTTATTTATATATAAAATAATATTGCAATATATAAAATGATATTTTTTTCTAGCATCTTGTCAATCAGATGCAGAATGTGGTCTCTCTGAACAATGTTTACAAGGACAGTGTAATAATCCATGTGAACGACAAGGCTCATGTGGATTAAATGCCAATTGTAATGTAATTAACCACGTTAAACATTGTTCATGTCCCGCTGGATTCACAGGTGGCAGTGAAATTGAATGTGTTCGAAGTAAGTAATTTATATAGTAAAATTGTAAAATATTTCTATTAACGTTTTCTTCATACATAGTTCCTGTGGCTTGTGAAATAAATGAAAATTGTTATCCAAATAGTACATGTCATCAATCTGTTTGTCAACCTGATTGTCAAGCCGACAATCATTGTGCGTTAAATGAAAAATGTTTTAAAAACCATTGTGCATGTAAGTTTAAAAAAAAAGGAATTAAAATAAACAGTAAAAAAATAATATATATATTTATTATGGTCTAATGAAATTTTTTTCAATATTTAGTAACTTGCAGAGTAGATAATGACTGCTTTTTAGGGCATATATGTCTAAACAATATGTGCCTATTTGGATGCAAGTCGAACGAAGATTGCGCTTCCGTGGAATCTTGCAGAGATAATGTATGCACAAATCCTTGTGTGGCAATGCCCTGTGGGCCCAATGCTATCTGTACGGTTGCTAATCAAAGGGCCATGTGTTCTTGTCGAGTTGGATTCGTTCCTAATCCTACAGCTAAAATAGCTTGCATTAGAACACCAGCCGAGCCATGTAACGAAAACCATGAATGTCCCGCGAATTACTCATGTAAAGATAATTCCTGTCAACCCGTATGTTCTTCTGACGCTAGTTGTCACGGAAATGAAAAATGCGATATGTCAGTATCTATATGTAAACCATTGTGTCGCAAGGACGACGATTGTCGAAGTGGAGAAATTTGTAATGGATTAGTGTGTAACGTTGGCTGTAGAAGTGACACAGACTGTCCACATGATAGATCTTGTATTAACAACAAGTGTAGAGGTAAAATCAAAATATTTTAATCTAATTTATTATCATGTCATACTTACATGAAAAACAATCTTGATTTTAGATATGTGTGAATCTCCAACTGCGTGTGGTGTAAATGCATTATGTTCAGTTTCAAATCACCAAAAACAATGTAGTTGCCCTTTACTGCTCGAAGGGGATCCTCTGTTTGCTTGTAGATATCCAACGATAAGCTGCAAAGGAAACAGTGATTGTAGTTCAGGCCAAACTTGTTATACATCTACTTGTCAAGCAGTGTGTCAAACGTAATTAATATCTATATAATTAATCAATGCACACTAATCACTATAAACAATAGACCTATAGTTTAATAATACACACAATTTTAGGGACTTGGAGTGCTTATCTGATGAACGGTGTCATAACGGAATTTGCAAAGCAGTGTGTAATTCAGACTCTAAATGTAATCCTAATCAGATTTGTGAAAACCGTTTGTGTGTTGGAGGTTGTCACAGTGATACTTCATGCCCCGATAATGAAGCTTGTATCGACAAACAATGTAGAGGTAAGCCATATGGTAATAGTATAGACTATAGCACTCTACTACCACTATACAACTGTGCTATTTAAAAGCTGTTTTATAATCTATTAATTATAAAAATATAAAATAAATGAAACGTTTTATTTATCTAGCTCCTTGTGACAGTGCTACAACTTGTGGCCCATGTGCCGAATGTAAAGTCATTAATCACGGAGTGCAATGTAGTTGTATGTCAGGGTTTAACGGAAACCCATTAATCGGATGTGTAAAGTCGATTTTAAAATGCGATGGGACATGTCCCTGTGATTTGGAAACTGGGTATTGCATAAAACGCTGTACAGCTAATAAAGATTGTTCGTGTGGAGAAATATGTCACAATGATAGGTGTACAACAAAATGTAGTTCCAGCACGAATTGTCCAACAGTAATATTGAATAAACAAATTTTCACTGGATTGATGTTTTAAATATCTCAATTAATTTTAATTTCTAGGGTCATATATGTTCTGATGGACTATGCGTTGTCGGATGTCGTACTAATGCAGATTGTGCCAATGACCGATCTTGTCAAAATGGTAAATGTAAAAATCCTTGTAATGTAGTATCTGTAGGGATACCGTGTGGAAACAATTCCGAATGTCATGTCAACGACCATAAAGCCATTTGTAAGTGTCCCGATGGATTCCAAGGAGAACCCAATATTGAGTGTATTAGATATACTTGTGACAAAGATGACGATTGTGAAACAAACAAAAAATGTGGTTCAGACAAAGTATGTAGAAATCCATGTTTGGAGCAAGGTGCTTGTGGATCAAATGCACAATGTAGAGTTACAAATAGAATGGCTCATTGCACTTGTCCACTTGGGTATTATGGAAATGCCCAACTCGAATGCAAGCCAGGTAAATATTAAATATAATAATAATAAATCTTTAAGAATATTTAGGCTACGTGAAAGTTATTTTAATTATTTTTAGATTTATATCCATTCACATAATCATTTATCGTATACATTAATGCTTCTCAGACTTTTAAAAACATAAATTTAATGCTTATCAGTAGGTATAATTAAAGTTCAATTAAAAAGTAAAAGTTTATCATTTATGTTTTATTTTTGATAGGTATTTACACTGATGACGGTTAGTTATAGAGACTATTTATTTTCATACTTATATTTAAGGGGGCTGCAGCACTACAATTTCTAAGGAGTTGTGTATAAGCAATTATCTACGTTACTAGTCTATTGGCGTGTATGTGTGTGTGTGAAGTAAATGAACTTTAGTGTGTGTGAGCCATGAATTTCCACGAAACTTCAAACAATATAATAATAATAATAATAATAGTAATGATAACTATGCCCAATATTTTAATAACTATTAACTGCATAAAAACGGATTATATTATGACAAGTTGCTACGGCCGCGGTCGTATTTTACGTATTCGCGTAATTATTTTTTCATTATTATTTAATATTTATTAAATTTTAATACATTAGTTTGAACTAATTATTTGATTATTTATAATTTAATTTAATTATTCATAAATTAATAATAAAAACATTTTTTAAAAAGGGTATGAATAAATGTAACTTTCAATTCTCGTAAATATTATATTATATTTATTAACTCAATAAAAGACTGTCTTTTAAAACTTCATACAAAAAGTGATCCATAAAAAACGTCGTTAGTTGCGACTTCATATTTTTATCCTAGAAATCATCGTCTCTTTCAATTTTTTCATACATCAAACCTATATACAAATAATTTATTAATTATACATTTCAATTACAATCCTATTAGTTCAAAACTATATAGGTATTACCTTTAGGTGTCCAGATACAAAAATAACAAAACATTTTGCGTGTTATGTGCAGTTGACCCTGGACTTGATAAAAATAACTATCATTTCTTTTCAAATGTAGTTGACCGTTTTCAATTGTGCAACTTTTTATTTTATTCATTAAAATTCCATCTTCTGGAGTAAAACTCTTTGCAGACGCTTTACATTTAATTTCGACAAGACTATCATTGTATATTAATCAATCGGGAGAGGCTACTAAAAATTATTAGTTTTCAAAATTAAAATCCGTCAAACCCAAGTCCCACAGTTTTGTCTAGCTTATGACCTATTATACGTAATTGTTTGCATCGTCTACAGCCCCCTTAATGAAATTATTATTACAATTATTACCGATGATTATATATAATTAAATTTCATTTTTAGTAGGTACATTTATCGCTTATGAAGTGAACTTTGATTTTGAATTATTAAATCATATGAATATAATTAATTATCTCTTGTAATTCGTTTTTTAATACATCGATTAGGTATTTCTACTTTATTAAAATTAGACGTTGATGTAAATTTGATACTTAATGATGCGAGTGATATTAATTAATAACTAAAAAGTAGTCTGTACTCTTATAGTTTTATTCCTAGTTATTTTCTCATTTATTAAGTAAAATCCATATTTAACATACGATTAAGACAGTCTACTAAGTAAAACTTTTTTAAGTGTTTACTTTCCAGAATGATAATGCACGATAAACTAAATATTACCTATATAAAACTGGATATAAATGTGAATACTTCCACGACACGTAAATCATAAAATTGAATAAATATACTTTTATTTTGATGGAACAAGTGTAGGTTTAGGCACCTGTATTATTTTTATATGTAAAAATATGAATAAATGAATTTCGTCTTACACTTCTTTACACTCATTGTAAACGTTTATATTAAACTAAACGTCATAAAATGTATTGTTTAGGTAATTAGGTACAAACCGAATCTGCGCTTAACGGGTGTAATATAATATATTTAATTCAATTTCAAATATTTGAACCCAAAATGATTTCACAGGAACGGCAGATAAGTGTGCATCGAACCCGTGTGGACAGAACAGCCGGTGCAAAGACATTGCGGGGGGTTACGAGTGTCTTTGTCCTCCGGGATGCACGGGTGATCCGAGCAAACGATGTGTATGTGAACAAGCTCAACAGCGATCGGACCCGTGTAAAAACGTCATTTGCGGAAAACACGCGCTCTGCCAGCCGGTGAATGACCAAGACGCTAAATGCTACTGCCCGACCGAATATCCAGCAGGAAATCCATACGTGCAATGTGAGAGAATTCGCTGGATGGCGCTGACCTTTCAAAAACAAAAAAATAATTAAAAAATCGAATGTCGAAAAATATACGAAAAATTTTTTTATGCTAGGTGAAATGAAAAAATTACCATCAGACTGTCGGACAAACGGTTGCGGGAAGGGCGCCGTCTGTCAGCCAACGGAAAGTGCGGGATCTACGGTGTACATTTGCCAGTGTCCTCCCGGCACGACTGGTTCTCCGCAAAAAGAGTGCTCCCAAGGTAAGTCGTGTTTATTGTACCGTAATACTACATTATCGGTTCGATGATTCTCGATATACTCGACATTATATTATAAAATTTAGGTACCACGACTTAATAATGTAGCCGCGAATGTTGTTATGATATACCTTAATTTGTATGATTTTAATACGATTATTATAGTTTCGGACAGATATATGACACATTTAACTGCTGCAGCTGTTTTATATAATAAGGTGTACATAATATTATTGCTATAGGTATATATTATATACGATTCGATGATCCAACGAAATGTATAAACGAGATTTGTAGATATTGTTTTATTTGATAAATTTGCATGGTTTTTTTTCATTTTTAATATAGATACAGCTTTTGTACATATTATTATATAAATAGGTGGTACGATTACATTGTTGTTTTAATACCACTTGTCCACATATTATATTGGTTTGTAATATTGTATTATTATATTATGTTCTGGACTTTTGTTCTAAAAAGTACACTAATGAGTTAACCGTGGAAGTATGAGCAGTTTCCCCCAATCTGGAATTTCCATTATAATGATTAAAATATTATTATTCCTTATCGATTGAGAAAATCTTCATTATGTATTTAAACTATTTCTTACGATCACGACCCTCTTCGCTACATGTTTTAGTATGATTAATTGGACATGATGTACAGCAGTCAATGTTCAGATTGGAGGGAACTGTGAAAGTGTTATTATACTCACACGTTTAACCTAAACAATTGTAATTTATTGTGCACGAAGCGTGATTTGCTTAAAACCTATTACATTGTAATTGAAAGTCACTATTTGTTTCTTGAAACGGTTTACTGCTTGGGCATATTATATTTTCAATGGCATGTTGTGAGAATAAATTCTTTCACAGTTCTTTCCATCACTTTAAAGTATTTGTATATTTTAAATAATATGATAAGTTGGCTTAATGTTATCACCGATTAAAATTACGTATAAGTACGTATTAATTATAAACAAAGCAAAAATATAACATATTTTTAAATATATTTCGTAATAAAAGGAGATTTCTTAATTTACTATTACTACTTTATTACTCTTATTCTTTTGTATAATTTTAGAAAATTTGACCTTTGATATAAAAATATATTTAATAAACGACTCATTAGTTTAATTGGCTATTACGGTTCATTAAGTCTTCGATTCGAAAACGTTTTATTTATAAATGAAGTCATTTTATTGTATAATCAGAACCATTCGACCTGATCTAACCAGATTACGAAATGTTGAACGTATTGCAAAAAAAAAAAAATGATTAAAATTTATAGTAGTTAAATGTTAAATTCTTTTCGTCATAGCACTGAACTTTTTTCAACTGAAGACTTGGGAATAATATTAAGCCATCTTAAATACACACACACGCTCACACACTTATAAACACACAATACACCCGGACATCCATGTACATAAAATACAGGGTCGTATTTAGAGGGAGGAAACGTTATGGTGCTGGTATATTCTTTTATTATTCGATCGGAGGGAACAATAATTTATCGTTAGGACTAAATTCTAGTGAGAAAACAATTACTTGTTATACAATATTTTTTCGGACAAACTAGTTTTTATAATTTTTTTTAGTGTTCTAAGTCTCGTTATCACTGCAAGCAAATCTTCTCACAGTTGAAAAAGGATATTTAATTTCAATGGCAATTTAATATACAAAATATTATACACCTATAATTTTATATTTTTCCATAATCTACACGAACGTATGAAAACCAGAAGAATTTTCTCTTAAACCTTCTGGCACGTGGTAGTATACCTATACTATCTTCAATGACGCTCTATATCGTATAGTGTTAAGATTGGAGCTAGTGCATCTATACATCGTCGCTCACCAAAGGTTATGACTCAGACGAGTGATCGGGGAAACGCTAAATACGGCCCTGAAAATGTAACATATAATGTGTATAATAGTATATTGTTATAATGATATTATTATAACTATAGGACGTAGTGTGTATATATATTCTGACGAAAAACTGTTATTTTTTTTTATGACGCGTTACTATCGCCAGCGGTCGAATGCGCCGACGACGGTCAGTGTACAAACGAAAAGACGTGCATCGACGGACGTTGCGTTGACGCGTGTAGCGTGAGAGACACCTGCGGCTTGAACGCTCTATGCCGGCCGGTGTTGCACAGGGCCCAGTGCGCGTGCCCGGACTGTTACGCGGGCGACCCCGCGGTGGGATGCGCGCCGGACCCGAGCAGCTGCGTGCAGCGCGCCGGCGACGGTCCGGTCGCGGCGTCCCGGTGCGCAGCGGACGCGGACTGCCCGCCGTCCCGGGCGTGCAGCCCTGTGGACGGCGCGTGTCGGGACCCGTGCGACGGGCTGTCGTGCGAACCGCCCCGGGCCTGCGTGGTGCGCAACCACCGGGCGCGGTGCGCGTGCAAGTTCGGTTTCGCCGTCAGCGAGCTGGGCGAGTTGTCGTGCGCGCCCGCCGAGCGCGAGTGCCGGGCCGACGCTGATTGCGCGCCGCACCTCCGGTGCACCGGACAGGGCCGATGCCTGAGTCCGTGCGACGGCGGAGCGGCGGGCGGCCCGTGCCCGGCCGACAAGCGGTGCCTGGTGCTCGATCACCGGGCCGTGTGCGTGTGCGCCGACAACTGTGCGCCAACCGCGTCCATGTGCCTCCGGGACGCCGGTTGCCCGGAGCACGAGGCGTGCGTCAACTTTGCGTGCGTCGACCCGTGCGCGAACGTCACGTGTCCCGCGGACGCCCCGTGCGGCGTGGACGGGCACCGGGCCGTGTGCAAGTTCTGTCCGGCCGGTTACAGTGCCGATTCGAAGTCGGGATGTCTGAAAGGTAAATGTACAAAGAAAAACACACAACAACGACACGCAGTGTTACCTATATAATATATATATACATATAAAATTAAGCATATATCATCACGCGTGGCCGTTGTGGGGGGGAGGAAGTTGTGTTGTGCGTATTATCGTCCCCCCGACCACCGTTGTCGTTATACGGATTTCCGTTGACCGTCCACTGGGTAGGTGCCTTTCTACCGGTTTTACCAAAGCCTAACTCATACTCGATCAGAATATCGATAAAAACCGTTATACGACGACGTGTATGATGCGATCCAAAAGTATTTTTGAACAAGTTAGTTGTATCGCTCTGAATATACATACATTTCGTATTATAATTGCGGATCGCCAATCACTATCGATAATATGAAAGCATGATAAATCATAAGGATTTTTTAATATGGCATTACGCTCAGTCTCTGTTCAATATATATATATATATACGTTTATCAATAGGTACTTTATTATACTTCAGAAAAAATCTCGATAAATTCCTATTGGGAAGTACCTGGTAAAAATTAAATCTAGTTTATAATATTCAATGAGGTCAGAAGTATAAATAATTGTTTTTTATACTTCTCAAAACAATCATGAAAAATAATCAGGAATACCCGTAAAGTTTTCAGAAATTTTCAGCGGAAAATAAAAACAAATTTGCCATATAATGCTGTTTATAATAGTTTTTTTTTTTTTCTATAAAGTTTAGTGTTTAATATTATTATCGATAACGTTAATCTGAAATATTTCTCGCAAAGATATTATAGCACAATACTCCTCCCCTACTCGCATGTCCTACAATACCGCCAACGTGGTATCGTACTTCACCACGGTACACCGTTACCGCCAGCTAGCATGCTATATCTATTGGCGCATGCTACACCAGCGGAGATCGAGTTGTATTTCAATAGGGTCGCTTGTGGTTCTTTTTCTCGTATCGTAGAGCTTCCGGTCCATTCGGGACCAGCAAATTTCAGCTTTTTTTGAGACCTCTTTGCATCATTATACTCTCGATCTCCGTTTCTCCCTCGATATCTTCTTTCGTGCTTTTGCCACGCGCAGTTCACTGCCCGTCGTCGTACGCGTCTATTCGTTGAGTCTGCTAATTACGTACTATAATTATATCATTATATTCTCTGTGCGATTATATTATAATATAATAAATGTAAATGTACAGTCGAACCTCGTTCGGCGCATGCGCGACGACGGCGTGACGCGTGCCTTGTATACTTATAAGATCATTTATATATTTAGTGTGTTTGATTGTAATTAATTTATATTATATTTTTTTACGAGTGGTTTCCGCGCTTTTCGGACCGCGAGCACGCGCGTTCTCCACACCTGTACGCACTTATAAACACGACTTAAAAACGTCGTTGCGACTGCGTGCATGTTACGCTTTGACACTCGTGATTAAAATGTCGTGCATGAGGTGCGGTGCGTCGAAGTCTCTGGCGCCAGCTACGCATACCTTATGTACTACCAATGTAGATATAATAATATGTATACATAATTATATGATTTTGTATGTATAAGAGTATACATAATGTATTACATGTATTATTTAGCATGTATGACCTACAAACACTATCGCAGGCTCATCGTCCGTTTATGTGCAAAAATAAAATTGAAAGCAAATTTTAACACAAAAAAATTAAAAAGTTTGGTGATAGGTATGTAATATGTATACATACCTACAACAATAGAGTGCCGCGGACGATTGCGTAAGGTCGTTGAAAACTGCCGCGGTATATATATACATAGTGTACACGCGTTAGTATTATTTCACCGTTTACACGCCCGGCGCGCGTCCTTCCTTCAAATATTAAAATAAATATCATCACAAACGTAAAAAAAAAAAAATGTAAAAAAACCAGACGTACCTACCTATACGGCCCAGACGCACTAATTGTGGAATATAATAACTTTCACTAGGGCTGAACTATACGCCAAAGATAGTAAATAGTAATAATAATAACAATAATTTATGTAAAGTAAAATGCGCGCAAACATATATCATACATACATATTCGGACGTATAATAATATATTCAGAAAGAGAATAGCAGCACGCTTACGCACACACACACACACACACACTCACAATTTTACGACTGCGCTACGGTTGGTTAAGCCGCCGTGAAAGTAAAGTCGTTCCACCACATAATAAACATGTATATACTTTTATTATTATTATCGTAATGCC
The DNA here is from genome assembly GCA_009835225.1 of Aphis craccivora. Classification (NCBI taxonomy): domain Eukaryota; kingdom Metazoa; phylum Arthropoda; class Insecta; order Hemiptera; family Aphididae; genus Aphis; species Aphis craccivora. The sequence continues at coordinate 118,683 of VUJU01000039.1, forward strand.
AGAGCGCGGTCTGTGCAGGTTTAAATCCACACGCCGGCTATTTACATTTGCGAGCGGCGGCGAAGATCTTCGCGTTCGGAGGTCCACCGATCCCCCCCACCGCCGCCACTGAACCGTTTTTATCTTTCATATTATTTTAATTGACGTCTCTCCCCCTTTCGGCTTTTACCCGTTCCGCGGCAGTTTTCAGTCCGAGGCGAGCGATCGACATTTGATTGGCCGCTGTAATTTTTTTGTTTTATTTCAGCGCTCCGGAGGAATATGCATGTCACCCACCTATTGCTGTTGTACCTCTACGCTCTGCTGCAGTGCGCCGGGAACGTTCGCCGGAGACGATACCTGTATACATTTCTTCTTAGTGCTCTCTGTTGCCTCACTTTTAACCGTTGTTTGCAGTTATTAAATTGTATTGCCGTAATCGCTTTTGATCTCACGTTTTCGCCCCGAACGCGTTACAGTCGGTAAAGTGTTTGATGTGGTAAAAATGATGTGTTTGACTCTGTTGTGTCATGGTATTACTTAAGCGATTATTGTTTTACTATGTTCTTTTCGTGTTACTGTTGAGTCCAAGAGTATCGGCTCGACGAAATGGTGATTGGTGTTATTGTTTTACTATTTACTTTACTTTGTAATAAGCTTGTTTCGGTGATGGTTAATACTGCGCAGACTATTATTATTTACTTGCAAACATGACTCTAAGACTCGTTTTTAGAATCATGTCGGCAACACTTTAATGTCTGACGCACTAATACAAACGCTTAATCATTACGATAACAATATATCGTAGTTAAGGCCGGAAAATCGATCGAATGAAATCCGAACGAATTCGATCTATACTTGCGTTCTTTACACTGTTCTTAACTTTATTTATAAACACGCAATGTCGTTTGGCGATTTCAGTGGTCGGATGCTCCGCGCACTATGAATGTCCGTCCGGACAAGCATGCATTGCGAATCAGTGCCAAAATCCGTGTCAACACAACAATCCATGTAATTCACAACAAGACTGTCAAGTACAAGACCATCAACCAGTTTGCTTGAAACGTAAGTGCCGCAATCGCTATTACTATTATGCTAATTGCAGATAATTATATCGTCGACTTATGCCTTGACCTGTATATTTAGTTAAATTTATGAAACATTTCCAACATTTTTTATTATTTTATTACCATTATTACTCCGTTTGCTAAAATCAGACTACAAACATCATCAATACATCACCCACTCGTTATATAGGTCATATTTCCAAGGTCAACCTGTCAATAAAATAATTTAGAACATGAGATTTCTGAAATTATCGTTGTCACGATTTTTTCCCTTTTCATACTCTCTAATTTAATTTATTATAATACAATTATTTGGTTTTTAATATTTATTTATATCAAGAACGAAATAACTACCTAAATTATTTGGTTAGCGAACTGAATATTCTATGATTTCACAATCATTATATTATTATTGTCGCGGGCGTAACGCTTAATAAACACAACGAAATAACTCGGTTTATTTTTTTTAATATTGGTTAGGATTGCCTTACATATTCGTGTTTTGATTTTCTTCATACATCATAACATTAATGTCATATTGAAATATGTTGGTACTTTTAACCACCAAATTTCCATTCACTAAATTCAATTTATGCGGTGTTTAGCTTTGTACACAACAATATGTGAAGTACCTCTATAAGTATTAGATAGATACCATATATGTTTATATATAAAATAATAACATTATGACATACATAAAACACACATGGCATAGTCTTCCGCTTCAAAAATATGTATTTAACTTTTTTTTAGTAACAGTGCAAAAACAATTATTCAAATGATTTAAATTATATATTTTATAGTATGCCAATGCCAAAAGAATGAACACTGCCAAAACGGTTACGTGTGTGATGGATGCAACTGTATATTATCAAGTAAGATATTATATCTCTTTGAAACTGTCAAAAAACCTTTTCAAAATCGTTTAAAAAAAATTTGAATGTTTACTTTATTTCAAATTTGAAATTTTTTTAACACATAGGCCAAGATCCTATTGCGATCCCGGGATGTGAGCATTGCCCGACCGGTGTACCATGTGATCCAATAACTGGAGCATGCGCTAAAGGTATGTGCGAGTATTTAACTAAAATGGAATAATATTTAGATAATAGATGTGTTGCTGTTTTAAAACCTCCTCACTCCTTCCTTATATAATCACGACTTCAAGGCATCCGACGAAGAATCAAGCATCGAAACATCATTTTGACGATACTTGCTTCTTTACTTTCTCTTTAATTGCTTAATCTTATGTATAAAGTATTTATATTTCCTATAATTCTTTTATGTAAATAAATATTCGTCATTTCTATTATCATGTAAATATTATGTGAATATACGTGTTAGATAGCAGCACATCTCAATGTTATTTTTAACGAAAGTGAATACGTAAAATAAGCGTTTGTTTGTATTTTATACACTCAAAACTCGAAAGTAACATTATAAATGTCGTTGATATAATTGTAAAAAAGTTCAATGATAGATAGACTTGTGGGTATTTTGGGGGGAATGTGACGCAAAAGCACAGACTGCAGCATGGGGTATATTATATTATACTATAGTTACATAAATAAAATACCAAAATATACAGAGGACTATATCGCATGTGTATTTAAATTTAAACAAGTTATCATACAGTAAGTAGAATTGTTTAGTTTTGAACTTATATATTATACGTAGCTAATCGGTTATCAAGTAGAAATAATTGTAGAATGGGCTGCATGAGTTATCGATATTCTTGTTTTCTATTAAATGCTTTACACATATTATATCAAACATACACGAGTAGAGTAATGTAGTAAACTAGTATATCATTATTATTATACATATAAAATATTATATCGAATCAATAAATCTCCGTTATGACGAGAAGATTTCATTCATTTTCGTATTGTCATACATTTATACTATTGTAATATTATAGATATTAGTTATTTAATCGATTTCACCGTATACACGAAAGTTCGTGTACCTATACTAAATGTATGTATTTTGCTCATATACATACATTATAATAATCATTACGAAGGTGAGCCTAACCTATGTAGAACATAACTTTGTTTTTTATCATACATACATCTCATATAATATAATATATATATATACACCTACATATAATATAAATATATATATGATATCATAGAAAATGCTATCGATTTTATTAGTAATATGAATTTATGTATTTCATTATTATTATTTATATCACTGATACCTGCAGTGATACTACACACAATACAAATTACATCACACTCATACACATATTATTATACACAATATTCGCTTGTTTATTTAACTATCATGTGCATGTAATGGTGAACTTGAGCTTTATTAACAACGGAGAAACCTCCACAAGTCTGAATGAAATTAATAATAATAATATATATAATATATTTTTTTTTTAATACTGCAAAAGCGCCTCTATGTCATAACAGAGAGAACAGACGCTTATGTAGTTTCGGAACAAAATATTATTAACTTTCGTTTGTGTCGAATACAATTTCGTAATTTTGACAAACAAATGAAATGTGACAATATTGTTGTGTTTTTATGTAAAAAGCTTTCACTTTAAAGTCTACTTTTAATCTTTTAACAGATACTAACTATTTTTGTTTTTAATGTGTGTTGTTCCCGCTTTTGTACAAAACACAGTAGACTCATTACCGCAATACACTGTTACAACTGTCACGACTAACGATGTACTAATATCTAGCCTAAGCACAGAAAACTCTAATGTATTGACCGAAATTACTACCATCCCTGAATTCGATACGACTGATAAAGCTGACCGATTGTTGACAACCGAGATTAATCAATTAATAATTAGTTCTTCGGTACCAACAAAAATGTTTAAAGGCGACGACTTACATTTTGATAAAAATGATACACCTGATATAACAACAATAGAACCAATAACAGCTGTCGGTGTTACAATTACTGAGCCTTCAATCACATTATTTGATGAGTATACTACCAATAACGTACTAAGTTTATCGACCGAACGACAAGAAGACGAAAACAAAATTAGTTTATCAAGTAGTACTCGGATCGATTCAGATGAAAAACCGACACATATGACTACGGCTAGTATGAATGAAGAAAATGAAACAGATATCAATACATTTTATGGCGTAACATCAGAACCCAACTTTCAGACAAGCACTATTCCGGATTTAATAAGCAACGTTGATAATTTCGGCGATAACTCGACGCAACATGCAATATCAAAAGTAGACGAAATAAAAAATACATTGGGTAGGGTGACATCACAACCTAGCGTACAGATAAATACTGATCCTGATTTAAAAAACAACAGTGATAATTTCGTGGAAATTTCGACCCAATATTCCATACCCGAAAAAGCTGAAACAACATCATTGCATGATCAAAATATGGAGACAATTACTTTTAATGGTGGCATTGAATCCACTTTAATGACAACTACGAACAATGCTCAGGCATTAACGACCGAAAGTACTATGGATTCGACTCAACTGCAGCAAGATTTATTTAAGACGACTACGTCAAATTCTATGGAAATTGAAACAAAACATTTCAATAATAATTATGATGATAATTTATTGTCGACCACTATCACGACAGGTGTTTCTATTAACCCAAATTTAATAACAGAAAGTGCCACTAAGTCACAGAATAAAATAAATATTGAAACTACCGAGTTTTTGGAAAATTTAACAGGAACAGCTGTTTCAATCGATGTGTCTAATAACTTGTCCTCGACTACAACAGCTAATGATTTTAAAACTGGCATTACTGATGATTTAATAAGCGATATTGACATGACTACTCAAAATATGATTCATGGTTACAATTCAAATATGGTAGAAATTACAACGAAAAATACTAAAGAAAATCTTTCAGGACTTAATAACTACAATAATAATAATTTAAAAATCACATCAACAATATTTGATAGTGATAATATACACTCAATTACTGACAAAAGTATATCATTTAATCAAAATGAATCCACAGAAAGTTCAACAAACTTTATAATCTCCAAAACTTCCGATGACACTTTAAATGTCGATACTGAACAAACAGTTTTAGAAACTACATCAATTATACATTTTATACCTAGTACTGTTCAAAGTATGAGTGAAAATCATGAAGTTACAACAGATAATTCAAACGAATCAATGAATTCTAGAACAATTTATTTCGACGAAGAAAATGAAATAAAAAATAATGCACAAAGTACAACGAAATCATACTCTGAAATAAATACTGAATATGCTAAAAATAAAGTAGAAAATAATTTAACGGACAATCCTAATGTTGTAAAATTTAATACAACTACAGTTCCCACTGAATTAGATAACAATTTGCAAGTTAAAAATGTTTCTTCATTTTTAGAAACTATTACATCAAATGAATTCCCTGTGTCTATAACTACAATAAATAATCAAGAAGGTACAACATTAAATACATTAAACGAACTTTTTGACTCTAAATATAACGTTACAGCTGATTTAAATACAAATGATGAAACAACGACAAAGTCTTATTTATTAACAACTACTTATAATTTTTTAAATGAGAATACTAATCAATATAATGAAAACGATCAAATACTCACCACAAAAAGTTCAGAAAATATCGTCGAAGTTTTTACGAAAAATACAGCTGACGTTTTCGACGAAGAAAATAAACTTATCTATACAACTACAAACCCTACTTCACCTTCCATGACAACAGTTGAAGGCATACGAATCTATACCGAAAAAACACTAGACGAAGAAGCTACAACTATTTCCAAAATAATAAATGACAATGATAAGACATCTATAAATATAGTAGACGAAGCCATAAAAACGACGACGGTAGATACGATAAATAAAAATAAAGAAAACAATTATACACTTGTTGGTTCAATAGAAACGACTCTCCACCCGATGACAATTAGTTCAAATGCAGAAATTATAACTTCAAATAATCAAATTGATGAGTACACAACCGTGAACGGCGTCGTGTTTAATAACTCAACCGAAGAAAATACTCAACGACCTATACCAACAGATGAAAACGAAACGGCAATCACCGTGACGACATTCATTCATCGAGTGACGAACGAATCTGTAGGAGGGCTATCGTCTAATTTGATTGATACAGGTGACGAGGAGACGACTAGTGCACCCGAATTTACTACTCAAATTGTTGAGTCGTCAATAGTGCCCGGTTTAGTAAATATAAACGACAGTAACGTGTCTCAAGATGTTAAAAAGAAATGGGAAATGTTGTTCAGTGGTACAGGAAATGTAAGTGCACCGTCCGTAAGCGAATCTTCGACCGTTGTGGGAACTCGACTTACAACAGTAATTAACGATATGGAAGAAACCGTATTAAATACAGAACCCACCGAGGCAATTGTTTCGAAAGAAATTTTTACTGAAAACCACCGAGTAACAAACGATTTTGTAAACAACGACGTAGCTAATAGTATAGGATATGATTTAACAACGACCGTCCGTACACGTGGGAAAAATGAAAGCGTTATAACACCGACTGACGTCGCGGATAGAGATGATACAATCTCTGCAAACGAAATGTATACAATGGATAATGAGGTAACCACTGAATCAGATTTTGAAAGAAAAAACGAATCTATTGTTTCAACACAAATTCAAGGAGACCGGACCGATAACATTTTAGCTGGCGGCGATCAAACAACACAACAAATTATGACGTTCGGTTCAGTAAATAATACGTTATTTGAAGCGACCACTGCAAATACACCTATGGTAACGGACAGTGCGATATTTACACCTAAAGATACGGATTTCAAAAATGCCAATCGAGAAACGACCACGGTCACAATTATCACCATGGCGGATTGGATTAAAACTAAGAGTACCACTCCGAAAGAATCTTCTAATGAAATCAATACTGAGAAAAGTGTAGAAAACAATTTATTTATCGATTCGACAGATTTCAACGCTCCCAAAAGTAGTGATTTCGTTACGACAGATATTCCGCTGGAGCCGTTAGCAAAAACCGAAGACTTAGATCAAATCGAAACGTCTTCGATCATATCAATAAACGACGCTACGACGATGATAAATTTGTTTACAACTTCTATAGAAGTGCTCGTGTCGAGCTTAAATAATGAAAACGATTCGACAACTACTGATGAGAATATAATTACCACTAATAATGCAGTTACAAGTGCGTTTACAGAAAATTACGAAACCACTACGGGTTTAAAAAAAAGTGATTCCGCCAATACACCCTTAAATCCATACGATATTATGTATGACTTAACGACAATTCATGACAACGTGGACATGACGACTGAGTTTAACGACACCGCCGAGAGCCCCACAGAAAAGTTTACTGTTTTACCAACCGAAGAGACGACGTTCGAATTTCGAACAGATTCTCCTTACGACACAAATTTAAATAACGAATCGACATCCATTAATACCGACCAAGACACGACGGACTTGAATGATAATAATATGTTGACTACAACCGAATACACTATAACGTCTAAGAGTATTGAAATCGAAGATGTAACTGTAATACCCACAAATCACAACCAAACGAATATAAACAACAGCTACTCTGTACAACAAATAATAACCACAGCAACCAGAAAATGGTGTTGGAACGATACCGATTGTGATGCCGGCCACAAGTGTTTGGCAGCCAAGTGTCTACCAACAGGTGAAAGCCGCGTAAATAACTGTCCGCCCGGAATCATCACGTTACAGTGTCTTAAAGGTATAATTTATACTTAATACTAAAAAAAAAAATCCGCTTTTATATTAATTTGTGTTTTAGCATGTCTTATATTTTAATTAGTATATTATGTAGACTATGTAGACACGTAGTCAGTAATTGAAATGTGTCGTTATTTTTTTTTATTTCTTTGTCATGTTGTTATTACTAGAGAAGAATCGAACAGAAACGTTAGCATTACTTTTTTACGTGCACGTACCGCATGTAAATATCAGTCAGTCCGAAAATTAAACATATCAGTCAGTGCTTTAGCGTTTACATAGGATCTGTGTATTCAAAATAAAAAATCATTAATTTAATAAGTGAAACGTATTTACGTTTCTAATGTCTGAGGATTCTAGGATTAGGTTACTTTCACAGAAATGATAATAATCGAAGCATGACTTAATGAAATAGCCGCTATAAAAGATACCATCAAATCACACTTTAAACGTTCGTCAATTTAAATTAGATTTTCCAGTTTTTATTAATTTCTCGACGATTATGCATTATCGCATAAAATATACATACATTTATAAATATATATATAATTTGATAACACTGCGATTATCTATTTACGAATAATAACTAATATAATAAATTAAAAACTTAACCGTATATAAATAAAACTAATACATACAATTGAAAAACATATTAATCAAAACTGGAATCTCTGAGTTAAATACTAGGTACTATACCCAGGTTCATTAAATGTCTAACTACGTAACGAGCGATGATTGTCAATAATAACGCATGCAATTATAATATGTAAATAACACTAATATTGTACATATATATATATAATACCATACAGCACCAGGTACCGCGAAAAAGCCGCAAGTATGCGAATCCGACACGGAATGTCTGGACTCGGAAGCTTGTTACATGGGACAGTGTGAGAATCTGTGTAGTTTCGCGACGGTATGCGCGCCAAATGCCAAATGCCACGTGATAAAACACAGACCCGTGTGTTCGTGTCCTCCAGGATACGAAGGAAACCCGGCTACAAAGTGTTATCAACCAAAACTATGTAAGACTAATCACATCACTAATTTCATATAATATATACGTACCTATATATAATATGTTATCTAAATATTAATAATTAACATGATTTAACTATATAATAATAATAATAATAATAATAATATAATTAATAATTATTAATTAATATTGTACAATAAAACACACACACAATACACAAAAGACATAATCACTGTTAGAAGAGGATTGTATTTATAATAACATAATATTGTAGATATATGTTTGTACAAAATAGGGTCTACTCGTTTTCACGTAAACGAATCGATATCATAATGTAATTTAATATATTATTCATGTATAGCATTGTATCATATAAATGCGGGGTTATCATAAACATGTAAATACGTATATACATATCTTTTTAATACACCCCTGCGGTACCGCTCTTCTTGGGTACCGTCTAATTTTTAATTTATTTTTATTTTTAATGGTTCAAAATTCTTCGTCTTATCTATATTTTATTTTTATTTTTTACCACCCTCCAAATTTAGTAACCTGTAATACGAACAACGATTGTACGAATGGCGAAGTTTGCATCCAGCAAATTTGCCAAAACCAATGCACCGTTCATAATCCGTGCGCTCAAAATGCAGCTTGCATTAACACTGCTCACGGAGTCGATTGTAGCTGTGTAGAAGGATTTCAAGGCAACGGATTTGTAGGATGTCTACCAGGTTAGTTACAATTCATCTTAGATGTTGATTTAACGGTTAATTAGTCATTAACTTTTTACTATTACAAATTTTAAATATGGATCATTTATTTATTTATTCAACTATACTATCGTTACCGACGTACCTCCTGGAGATGATTATATCTGTAATTGTTTGGCATGATGATAATATTATGAATTATGATATTGTTATTCCATTAAATTTATCAAAATTAAAAATATGTGTTATATTTAATACCTACTGCTCTGGTTCTGTACAGTATACATATATTTGAATTATGACTTAACATGTCCTGGTTATTCAATATGGTTCAATATATTGCACCATTATTTTGTTATCAATATAAAAATCATTAAGTTTAATAAAAGTCAAGACTAATAATTAAACAAATTACACCATAAATTAATAAATATATCACATCTTCATACTATAACTTTGTTTTTATATAATATGAGTCTTATAACATGGTTATTACAAAATAATTTGGAGATTAGTTTATTTATATTATTTATTAGCTATATTATATTCGAAATATTTATTATTTTTATTTTAATAATATTTTTATTCTTAGCATTGCCTTACTCTTTTTCAATGATTTAAAAAATATTTAGATAATTTAATCTGTTAATATTTTTCTTATAAATGTTTCAAATGTATTATTTATCAATACTTTTATTCAACAAAGTTATTCTTAAATTAGTAAAATAAATAATTTTCGGAAAATTTGGTAACGTGTTTAAATTAAAAATAAATCCCATGAATAAATAAAACACAATTGTAAATAATAAAATTCGATTTTTACAATAACTATAAACAATTTTTTTTAATGTAATATAATACTCAAGAAATTTACAATTTTACTTGATATTAAAAGTGCTTTTTAAAGCTGTTAAAATATTATAGTTTTATAAGTGGTAAAACATGGATAATATTAAAAAAAATTATAACGTGTATTTAACAAAACCCAATAAGTATTTAGTATGTTAATAAATAATAATCTATGTAAATATTATTATATAATATTAATGCATTACTATATTAAGGCCTTGGTGGAGAGGGGTTATTTTTATTTTTAAATTTTTTTCTTACTATAATATCGATTAAAATTATGTATCGTTAAAATATTTGTATGAATCAATATGCACTATGCAGTTTATAAATAATACACTTTTTGTCTATACATATAATAGTGGAATATAGTATACAGAGTGTATCATGAAGATATGACAATTTTACATTTAAATTATATTTAAATGTGTCAGATCATTGTGATACACTGTGTATACTATATTTTCTAGTAGAAAAATCTTCTTAAAATAATCAACTGGGCGATTAGTTAGAATAATTCTTTCGAAAATTAATAATTATTGTTAATATTTTCTACGTTCAATCTTTGCGTAAGTACATAGTTTAATAATATTATTTAAATATTTTATAGTTCGATCGTACAAGCCCATTTGTCAATACAACGAAGACTGTCCACCGGATAAATTATGTGATCGATTAAATCGCGTCTGTATAAATCCTTGTGCGGAAGACTCTTGCGGTGAAAATGCTGAGTGTTATCCTGTAAATCATGGTACAGAATGCAGATGCTTACAAGGCCATCAAGGAAATCCATACATATCTTGTGCATCGGGTATATTAGCGATATTTATTTAATACTTCATATATGTACTACAATCGCATAAATAATTATATGAATATTCATAATAATATTTTCTTTTTAAATATATTATTAGTCACCGGATGTCGGTCGAATAAAGAATGTTCAACTAATGAAGCATGTATAAATGGAAAATGCTCTAATCCGTGTCGATGTGGTCCAAATGCTGTATGCGATGTTGTGAACCATAAAGCAACATGCAAATGTCTCGCAGGCTACAACGGAGATCCGTTATTAGGATGTCAAGGTAATTTACTGAATATGATAATTTTGGTATTATAAATAGTCTTTTTTTTTTTGATTTTTATTATTTCTCAATATGTATTATTGTATTTTTTATACAATTTTAGCACCTCAAAATCCATGCGATCCAAATCCTTGTGGAATGCACGCTCTTTGCGAAATCGACAATGGAAATCCAATTTGCTACTGCCCGAAAGGAATGACAGGAAATCCATTTAAAAGTTGCAGTAAGTTGATATTTATACTGCATAACTAAGTTAATTAATTTCGGTGTATTACTATAATTAAATAAACCACACCACATTTTAATACCTACTTATAAATCTTGGTAATCACTATATAAAATGTTTTTAATTTTAGTTCCTGAAGGTGACGAATGCTCCCCAAATCCGTGTGGCCCCTACTCTGGATGCAGAGTAGTACAAGGTTCTGCAGTTTGTTTCTGTTTATCTGAATACGAAGGAGATCCTCCTATCACACCTTGCCGTCTACCAACCAATCCTTGTACACCATCTCCGTGCGGCCCTAATACTCAGTGCACATTGTTGGATAATGGATTTTCCAAATGCACGTGTTTACCAGGCTACATAGAGAGTCCAAACACAATACGTGGATGTGTAGAGAAAAAGAATCCATGTGAACCAAATCCTTGTGGACAAAGCGCAGTATGTGACCCAAACAGACAACCATCATGTTTCTGCCCAGAGCCATTAATTGGAAATCCATACAAGTTTTGTGGTGGTATGTATTAAAGTGGTATTAAAATCATTCATATTAAAAATTAAATTTGAATTTTTTTTATTAAATTATTTTTAGAACCACTGAAAACCTTATGTCAACCGGGACCTTGTGGAATAAATGCAGATTGTTATGTAACTGGAAGTAATGAACAGTGTTACTGTAAAAATGGCTACTCCGGAAATCCTTACGATGGTTGTATTTTAATTCCAACAAGTCCTTGTGAACCAAATCCATGTGGAAAATATGCATACTGCAAAATTTCATCTGAAGGTATTGTACCAGTATTTTTAAATTTATAATAAGTTAATTTTTTTTAAAAATGTTAACTATTAAATAGGAAAACCGTTATGTTCCTGTCCTGATGGAATGGGTGGAGACCCACTCACAGGATGTAGAGGCCCAGAATGTTCAACTAATGATGAATGCCCATGGGATAAATCATGTTTAGGTTATAAATGTAATGATCCGTGTCCAGGAGCGTGCGGAATAGGAGCTTCATGCAAAGTTGAAAACCATCGTCCTGTATGTACATGTAATCGTGGACTAACTGGAAATCCATTATTCCGTTGTTATCAAATAAGTAAGTTTTTCAAACTTTAGTTGATAAAATAAAATAATAATATTGAAAAAAAAATCTTATACGATAATGTTTTTTTATTTATTAATAAAAGGTTCAGATCCAGCTCCAACTGGAAATCCGTGTTTACCCAATCCATGTGGAATTAATACAGAGTGTAAAATTCAAAATCGTAAACCAGTTTGCACGTGTCTACCCAATTTTGTTGGAGATCCAAAGAGTGGATGTCAGCCAGAGTGCGTTTTAAATACTGACTGTAAGAATCATCAAGCTTGTATTGATTACCGTTGTCGAGATCCATGTGCGTTTGGAAACATTTGTGGTCTTGGAGCCGTATGTCAATGCAAAGATCATACACCATTATGTTCTTGCAGAGAAGGTTTTGTTGGAGATCCATTCCTACAATGTTTACCAAAACGTAAGAATTAAATAAATTAAATCAATTGAACATTTTTATAATGTTGAATAATGTACATAACCACTTTTTTATTACTTTTTTTGTTAAAATGAACAATTATTTGTCATTTTTAGCTGACGACGAGCCATTTAAAAATATGACTCTTCCTTGTGCACCTTCACCATGTGATCCCTATGCTTCCTGTAATGTGTATGGAGGTCAAATAGCTATGTGTGATCCCTGCTCTTCAACTGAACAACAATGGAACCCACAATGTCATCCTCAGTGTTTATACAACTCTGACTGTCCATTCAATTTAGCTTGTGTGGGACAAAAATGTATTGATCCTTGTCCAGGATCCTGTGGTATTCAAGCTGAATGTACTGTTGTGTATCATAATCCAATTTGTTCATGTCAATCAGGACTAATAGGAAATCCATACGAACATTGTACTACTCCAAAACAAAGTATGTTAAAACTATAATTCTATCTATAGCAAATCTAAAGCAAATTCTTTTGTTATTAAAATAGATATTAAGGATTATTTTAGTTTGGCTTTTTTTTTATTAAAAATGATTTTATTGACAATATAAAGAATAATGTAAGACATAATAATTATAAAAAAAAAAAAAAAAAATCATTAATTTAAATATATTAAATATTTTAATTTCTTCATTTGATTGGAATAGTTAATTAATTAATAACGATGTAGACATATTGGTAGATAAATTTAACTGTAAAATAAATGAATTAATTATTAGTGTTACTAAAGTTACTACTATTTCAAAAAGTAAATTTAAAAAAACCCATATAATAAAAATCTGGATAACTAATGGTCTTCTCATCTCAATTAAAAATAGACAAAAACTTTATAAGAAAAAACTTAATTCACCTTTCGATTTAAAACTTAGCCATTATTGTATAAAATATAGAAATCTTTTGAACCTTTTGATTAAAAAAGCTCGTTTTTTATATTATTGTAATATAATCTCTCAAACTAAAAACAATATGAAAACAACATGGAAATTAATAAATTAAGTCTCTTATAGTACCTACTAAGAAAAAAGAACCTCCAATAAATTGTCTGAACAGTTTGGTTTCAAATAATACTTTAACTAATAAATCTGAAATATTAAATGAATTAAATAATTATTATATTAATGTTTGAAAAAAAATTTCTGATGAGATTAATATAAGTAATTATAATAAATTAAATTGGAATGAACTAAACCAAAACTGCCATGTAAATGAATCTATCTATCTTGATCCAATATACCCCTTTGAAATTTCATATTTTCTTCAGCAAATTCCAGAAAATACTTCTTATTTTACAAATGACTTGACAGATTTTATTCTTAAAAAAACAGTTGACACAATATCAATACCTTTATCTATTATTTTAAATTTTTTTATGGTTTCTGGAAAATACCCTTCTACATATAAAGACACTAATATTCTGCCTCTTTTTAAATCAGGTGACAAAAAGTATGTAGTAATTATAGACCCATTGTATTAACTTTAACTATTTCTAAAATTTTTGAAAAATATATTTAAAAAAAAGACTTATGTTTTTTTCTGAATAAACATTCATTTTTTTCATTTAATCAGTATGGTTTTCGTCCAAATATATCAACAGGTTGATTGGTAATAATTTGATTAAAAAATTCAAGGTTTTGTGTATTTTTTTTTTTTTTTTTTTTTTTGACTTTAAAAAAGCGTTTGACAGTGTGAATCGTGAGCTATTAATAAAAAAAACTTGATTTCTATGGCATAAGATGTTATGCTCTACATTTAATTAAATCTTTTATTTCAAATAGACCTAAACAAGTTCGAATTGAAGGAATTCTGAGTGATATAAATACTAATAGTTTTTCGGTGCTACAAGGTACTGTTCTTGGCCCAATATTATTTATCATTTATATTAATGAACTTTTAAACTTAAACCTTAATGCTGATATTATGTGCTATGCTGATGATACAGTCGCGCTTTAAAAAATACAGATTATAATAAATTAATACAAGAATCCAATTTATGTCTGGATTTGATTAAGAATTGGTGTGACAATAATAATCTTCAATTGAACTTAACTAAAACTAAATATATTATCTTTAATATTTCTAACTTGAATTATGTATACATTCCTATAATTGTAAATATTTAAATTTACCTTGTAATTGTGTTCCTTTAGAGGGAGTGTATAATATTAAATACTTAGGTATTAATTTTGACTACAGACTAAAATTTGTTGACCATATTTATTCTGTTAATAATTCAATTAGAAAATTATTTTTTAAATTTAAAATACTCTGATATATTATATTAGATTTTAAAACCTTAAGGGTAGTTTTCTTAGCTTTAGCACAGTCAATTTATTCATATGGCTCTTTGGTCTGGGGATATACATACTCCAGTTATATTGATGTATTATGTACAACTATAAATTCTTTAATAAAAGTTATTTTAAATAAACCAAGATTTTTTCTTCTAATTTATTATATACAATTCTAAATGTTCAACCTTTTAGGATATCTTATGAACATCAAACTTTATTATATATGTATACAATTAAAAACTTAATTATGGATTACCAACCATCACATGATTACCATACAAGACTAAAAAATAATAACAACCTTAATATTTCTCACAATAAAACTGTTTTTGGTAATCAAAGTTCTATTATTAAAGGTGTTTTATTATTACGATTGTATAATATAAATGTTTTTTTTTTTTTAATTAATTTTAATCAATATAAAAATCATGTAATTAGTTTTCTATTTATATTTTATAATACCTAATCAACGCCAAACGGCTTTTACACAACTATACAATCAAGAAAAACGTAGATAACAGATAAGGACACATTATAGCAAATTTTAAATGCTATACATATGATTACTTAAAATTATAATTCTAAAAAAACTTAAAAGACATATAAGCCATTTTATATCTTAGATTTATTGTTTAATTTTGGAATATTTTATTTGTTACTTATTATATATAATATACATATATATATATATATATATATATATTTCGTTTGTTTATATTCTGCACATTTGTTATACCTTAATAGAACTCAACTCATCCGCATTCAAGTTTATTTGCTTATAGGATAAGTTGCAACTTTTGTCATTTATATTGTCTATTTTAACCATGTTAATTGATACTGTTGCAATAAACGTTTATTACCATTTATTATTATTATAATTAGTTTCTGTAAAATATAATTTATTAATATATATATATATATATTTTTATAGATGAAGTAGCCAAACCACTTACATGTGATCAAGTGCAGTGTGGAGCGAATGCTGTATGCAAAAAATCAAATGGAATGACTATATGTGTTTGTCGTCAACACTATTACGGAAACCCGTACTTATCATGCAGGCCTGAATGTGTTATAAATACTGACTGTGGACAAACATTAGCTTGTATTAATAACAAATGCGTTAATCCTTGTTTGGGAGTATGTGGTGTTAATGCTCAATGTCAAGTAGTTAATCATTTCCCTGTATGTTTCTGCCAACAAGATTATTCAGGAGATCCTTTCGTTAGCTGTTATCAAGCTGCTAGACCAAGTAAATAATAATTGATAACTCACGATTAAAGAGAAAAAAATCAATATAGTAAACTTAACATTATTTTTAGATTATCCGCCAATAATGGGCCCAGCAGATAATGCTTGTGATCCTTCTCCATGTGGTTCCAATAGCCGCTGTCATATTTCAGAGCAAGGATTTGCAACATGTTCGTGCTTACCAGGATATCGTGGTTCTCCACCAGTATGCAAACCGGAATGTGTAGTAAGCGCAGAATGCCCTCAAACTCAAGCTTGCTTAAATCAAAAATGTGTTGACCCATGTCCCGGTACATGTGGTGTTGGGGCTAATTGTTATTCTATTTGCCATAATCCGATCTGTAGTTGTCCCCCGGGACACGTCGGTGATCCATTTGTAAGCTGTCATTTACCTCTTGGTTAGTAAACAATTTAAACTTATTGATAATATATTAGTAATTATTTTTACAATTCTTTTCATATTATTTATATTATTGTCCCCTTTCCATAGGTGAAGAAACTCCTAAAATACCTGGCAATCCTTGTGAACCTACGCCATGTGGTCCAAATTCGATATGTGAAATTAAAAAAGGACATCCAGTTTGTTCATGTTCTCCAAATTATATTGGAAGTCCGCCTTATTGCAGGCCTGAATGTATAATGAATCACGAATGTCCACACAACAAAGCATGTATTCAAGAAAAATGTCAAAATCCGTGCACAAAATCATGCGGTTTGAATGCTAAATGTGATGTCGTTAATCATACGCCATTCTGTACATGTGAATCAGGATATGAAGGAGATGCATTTATTAGCTGTTCTAGAATTCCACCGAGTAAGTTGAACTTGAAATGTTATGCTTATAATTGTATTATATTTTATTTATTTAGTTTTAAATAATAATTGTAATATAATATTATAATAATATAATTACGTAAATAATTATAAAACATAAACTAATCATTATAATTAATAATATTTTAGCTGTGTTACCTGAAATTCCAAGAGATCCGTGCAATCCTTCGCCATGTGGTGAAAATACTCAATGTTTTAGTGAAAACAACGGAGCTGCAAAATGTGTGTGCATACCACCATATATCGGCAATCCTTACTCTGGAGGTTGTAGGCCAGAATGTTTGATGAATAGTGATTGTATGTCAAACTTGGCATGTTTGGCTAGCCATTGTAGAGATCCATGCCCAGGTGTATGCGGTCTCAATGCTCAATGTAATGTTGTTAGTCATATACCAGTTTGTACATGTTTCCCCGGATATGTCGGAGACCCATTCCAATCTTGTAGAAGAGAACCAATTAGTCGTAAGTAGATAAATATTAACGTTAGAATTATACATTTAAATATAATATATTATTCTCTTTGTAGCTCCTACTCCCCAAAATCCGTGTGAACCTTCACCTTGTGGTCCAAATAGTCAATGCCGTACCCAAGGTTATAATGCGGTTTGCTCATGTATACAAGGTTTTATCGGAACCCCTCCTTCTTGTCGTCCAGAATGCGTTGTAAGTGCTGAATGTCCAGTAGACAAAGCATGTATAGCACAAAAATGTTCAGATCCTTGTCCTGGAACATGTGGATTACATGCTCGGTGTAATGTCATTAATCACAATCCAATTTGTACTTGTCCATCAAAATTCGTTGGTGATCCATTTGTGAGGTGTATTCAAGAAGGTAAGTCTTGATAATAATAACTAAAATATGATTAATACATGGTATTTATCATAACTATTCTATAGAACCTAAAACCCCTCCGGTCGTCTATCAAGATCCATGTTTCCCATCACCATGTGGGGCAAATTCTGAGTGTAGAGAATATGATAGTAGACCAGTTTGTTCATGTTTACCGGGCATGCTTGGAGCTCCTCCAAACTGTCGACCAGAATGTTTAATTCATGCTGACTGCCCTACTAGATTAGCTTGTCTACAGAGTAAATGCCGAGATCCTTGTACTGGATCATGTGGGTTCAATTCTAGATGTACTGTAATCAATCATCAACCAGTTTGTTCATGTGAGCCGGGTTACCAAGGAGACCCATTTAATGGATGTAATGCTGTCGCAGGTATGTTTGATTTTATAAGACAAACTATAATTTTTATATTTTTATTAAAACTAAATAGCCGTAACAAAAATATATTTATAAATCAAATAATATTTGAAATAAGTTACCTTTATTATTATATTAACTTAGTGTACCACTAATGGCTTATAGTTATTTAATCGTTAAAACATAACTAAATGTCATTAAAAAATTACTTAACAAACAGACTAAGACAATAGGACGACAATTAAGGTTGTCATTATTATTATTAATAGCAAAACCAAAAGGAAAACCACGCCTGTCTTGTTATGGTTCTACTTGCGGCCATAATGCAATATGTAAGAGCAATATTAACAATGAGACTTGCGTTTGTAAGCATAACTATTTTGGGGACCCATACATTGGATGCCGTCCTCGGTGTACACTCAGCGCAGATTGTCCAAGATTGTTTGCTTGTGTTAATTCTGAATGCATCGATCCGTGCAAAAACGCATGTGGCCTGCGCGCTCATTGTCGAGTTGTCAATCATAACCCAATTTGCTTTTGTCCAAATGACATGACCGGCAATCCACTAACAATATGCAACAAAATATCAAATTGTAAGCATGCCTTCTTCCAACTTACTGTCATTAAAATTAACATCATTTTCATAAATGTTTTCTAAATATTCTATTTAAACATTAATATTAAATATAATGATTTTCTGAATAATTTGTTTTATTAGAAAACTATATAACCTATGCAGTATGCATAGACATATGCGATGGTGTACAAAAAGTATATGTTATATACATATATTTTTTACTTTTATTAAACTAGATATTAGTTTTAACCTCCTGAGGGACTTCTTATTAGAAAACGTTTATGAGAACATTTTACCATCATTACTATTTACTAATAATATACTAATAATAAAATTATAGCACTTAAAATTCCTCATAAGCCAAATTCGCTTTGCATGCCAAATGTTTGTGGGCCATTTAGCAATTGCTCAATAATCAAAAATCGCGTTGTATGTTTATGCCAGTATGGTTATACTGGGACACCACCCAACTGTAAACCAGATTGCGTAAATAGTACAGAATGTGCACTCAATAAAGCATGTGTTAATCAACGGTGCATAGACCCTTGTTCAGGGTTATGTGCACCCAATTCCCACTGCCAAGTAATTAACCATAAAGCTATATGTGTCTGTAAGCCGGGTTTTAGTGGAGATCCTATGAAACGGTGTCTCAAAACAGAAAGTAAGCTCCAAACCCTAATAACATTTCTTGAATAATCCACTATTAACACCAAAAAAAATACATGTACAATCTAGAATGCCCAGGCGATAACGCTAATCCATGTAGTGAGAACCCTTGCGGACCTTATTCAGTCTGCCGTTCTTATGACAAACAACCTGTGTGTTCCTGTCAAACTGGGTACATAGGGTTACCGCCAAATTGTCGACCGGAATGTACTTTAAATGCTGATTGTAGTCGCACTAAAGTGTGTATTAATAACCACTGTACTAACCCATGCCCTGGTAGCTGCGCGCCTCAAGCATTATGCAGTGTGGTTAATCACAAACCTTTGTGCATGTGTCCTGAAGGATTAACTGGAGATCCTTTTAAAATATGTTCATTATCATGTAAGACTTTAATCCAAAATTTAAATATGTTATACTTTTTAAGTATACTTAATGTTGTATAAATAACTATGTTTAATAAAATATAATTTGAACGCTACGCTTTACATACAGGTAAGTTTATGCATGTTTTATATTTTGTGTATTATTTGCTTGGGTAATTGGATTATCAAATGGAGCTTTTATAAATATATTCGCGTATTGTATTGCATTAGAATGTAGAGTATTTGAAATCGTTTTTTTAGCTATTGATTATACGCCTGTTACTCCTTGCAACCCTTCACCGTGTGGAGCAAATGCTGTATGTAAAGAATCAAATGGTGCAGGTTCTTGTTCATGTATCCCAGAATATTTTGGCGATCCGTACTCTGGATGTCGACCAGAATGTGTAAACAATCTCGATTGTGCGTGGAATAAAGCATGCATTAATTACAAATGCATAGATCCTTGTATTGGTGCTTGTGGTTTATATGCTGAGTGTAAGGTCAGCAATCATGCTCCGACTTGCTATTGTTTGCCAGGATACACTGGAAGTGCTTTATTATCATGTCATAAAATTGAGTTTGATCCAAGTAAGAGTTGTATATATTGCTATTGCTTTATTCTTTAGATTCTCTTCTTATACTTATTTTATTACATAGCATGTGAAGTTGATTTGATTATTACGAAAAACCCTTGCATGAAATCACCTTGTGGGCAATACAGTCAATGCCGAGCTGTAAATGGCCATGCAGTATGCTCTTGTTTACCTGGTTACTTTGGAAATCCTCCAAATTGTCATCCAGAATGTATAACTAGTTCGGATTGTCCACAAGACAAATCGTGCGTAAATCAAATCTGTTCAGACCCATGTCCAGGTACATGTGGTTACAACGCACAATGTCGAGTTGTAAATCATAGTCCGATATGTAGTTGCTACTCTGGTTATTACGGTGATCCATTTGTTCGTTGTGCTATTATTGAAAGTAAGATTTCCGTAGTTATGCTTTTAGTTGCTTTATATGTAGCATATTATTGATTTGATGCATGGGGAATGTTTAGAGCCTTTGCCACCAGAACAGGATAGACTACCACAGAACCCTTGTGTTCCATCACCATGCGGTCCAAATTCTATATGTCTTCCCAAAGATTATACTCCAACCTGTTCTTGTTTACCAAACTATATTGGCCGACCTCCTTGCTGTAGACCAGAATGCACAATAAATGCCGAATGCTTTGGCAATTTGGCTTGTGTTAATGAAAGGTGTATAGATCCTTGTCCTGGTTCTTGTGGCATTAACGCCTATTGTAAAGTGATTTCCCACAATCCTGTATGTAAATGCAATGACGGGTATACCGGTGATCCATTTATAGCCTGTCGACCAACACCGATTTCACGTAAGGATTATTATTTAACTATTATAATGCATCTTGTTAGTTTATATATTAAGATATTAAGAAAATTGAAATGAAGTCGAATAAATTGATAAAACTCAAATACATCAAACACACAAATTGCAACCCACCTTTTCCCATTTTAGTTCCACCATCAGCAGATGTGCCAAGTGATCCATGTAACCCATCACCATGTGGGGCAAATGCTATTTGCAAAGAAAGAAATAATGCTGGATCTTGCACGTGTATCCCTGAATATACAGGCGATCCTTATACGGGATGTAGACCAGAGTGTGTGCTAAATAGTGAATGTCCTAGAGACAGAGCTTGCATAAACAATAAGTGTCGTGACCCATGTCCAGGAATGTGTGGTTTATATGCCGAATGCAGAGTCATCAACCATTCTCCTTCATGTGCTTGTCTTCCAGGATATACTGGCAATCCATTGTCTGCTTGTCAACTTCTCCCAGTTGCCAGTAAGATTTCTTCCCTTACTATCTACTTATTAGCTTGTTTTTACTTTGCATGTATTGGTATTTTAAATCGTGTCTTCACTCTTATCTGTCTCTATTGTACGTTGCATGTTTTTCTTTGTGCTATGCCCACTTCTAGGCCCAGATCTACCACCTAAAAACCCTTGCATACCTTCACCTTGTGGCCCATACAGTCAATGCAGGACAATAAATGACCATGCTGTTTGTTCATGTCAAACAAACTATATTGGTACACCCCCAGCTTGTCACCCAGAATGTATGGTTAGTTCTGAATGCGCTCAAGATAAGGCATGTGTCAATCAAAAATGTGTAGACCCATGTCCCGGAACTTGTGGCCTTAATGCAAGGTGCCAAGTTGTCAACCATAATCCAATATGTAGCTGTTCAGCTGGCTATACTGGCGATCCATTTGTTCGGTGTTTACAAGAAAGTTCGTATATTAATGTAAAACAATTTATAGAAGAATATATCTTAATAATACTTAAAACATTTGTTAGAACCAACGTATTACGATGAACCATCAATTCCTTCTAACCCGTGCGTTCCATCTCCATGTGGACCTAACTCTTTATGTCGTGATCACAGTGGAACTCCTACGTGTTCGTGTTTACCTAATTATATTGGCCGACCGCCAAATTGCCGCCCAGAATGTACAATTAATGCTGAGTGCTCAGGAAATCTCGCTTGTGTAAACGAAAAATGTCGAGATCCGTGCCCTGGTTCATGTGGAATATACGCGACTTGTAATACAGTTAAACATGTACCACAGTGCATTTGTCAAAATGGATACACAGGAGATCCATTTAGTGGATGTTCACTCATACAACAAAGTAAGACAATTATTATCGGTGTAAACGTATTGAAAATTTTTGTTGTATATATTTTATACATGTATTTATATTTAAACACGTATATTTAGCTCCAACTGAAGGGCCAAAAATGCCATGCAACCCATCACCGTGCGGAGCAAATGCAATATGTAAAGAACGAAATGGTGCTGGCTCTTGTTCATGTTTACCGGAATATTTTGGAGATCCGTACACTGGATGTAGGCCAGAGTGTGTGACGAATTCTGATTGTGATCGTAGTAAATCTTGTATGAACAATAAATGTCGCGATCCATGTCCAGGAGTTTGTGGTTTGAATGCAGAATGCAGGGTAATTAACCACTCTCCTTCTTGTTATTGCCCAGTCGGCTATACTGGAGATCCAACGTTATCATGCTACATTCAACCATTACGTAAGTGTAATAATATTATTTAGTGGTATTTTCTATTAATGATTTAATTAATTTTTATAATTCAATAAAACCTGATTTAAATATAATGAAAAATTGTTATTTTTAGTTGACCCAGAACCACCAACAAATCCATGCATTCCTTCACCGTGTGGTCCTTACAGCCAATGTAGACCTGTCAATAATCACGCTGTATGTTCATGTCAAACAGATTACATAGGAACACCACCAGCTTGTCGGCCAGAATGTATGGTGAGCTCTGAATGTCCCCAAGACAAAGCATGTGTTAGAAAGAAATGTATAGACCCATGTCCTGGTACATGTGGATCAAATGGAAGATGTCAAGTAGTCAATCATAGTCCAATTTGCAGCTGCCCTCCCGGTTACAACGGAGATCCATTTGTACGATGTTTCAAAGAACGTACGTAATTATTATTCAACACAAATTATACAATAAATATTCTTAAAATACTTAATTTAAAAAAAAATATTTAAATTTTAAATAAATACGTTAATAGAACCTCCACCAGCTGATATACCAACCAATCCTTGTGTACCATCACCGTGTGGACCAAATTCAGTATGTCGTGAAATCGGTAACACCCCAGCTTGTTCATGTTTAGACAGTTACATTGGACGGCCACCTAATTGCCGACCAGAATGTACCATTAATGCTGAATGCCCAGGAAATTTAGCATGTTCGAAGGAAAAATGTAAAGACCCTTGTCCTGGTTCATGTGGAATATATGCCTCGTGTGTAACGATAAACCATAGTCCACAATGTAATTGTGAACCAGGTTATACAGGAGATCCATTTTCTGGATGTTCCCTAATACAACAAGGTATTTTTATTTTATACCCGTATATCCTATTTTCGATATTTTTTTATAACGATGTTTATGGTTTTAGTTGTTCCAACTGAAGGACCAAAAATGCCCTGTAACCCATCACCGTGTGGAGCAAACGCTATATGTAAAGAACGTAATGGAGCAGGATCTTGTATATGTTTACCAGAATACTTTGGTGATCCTTATACAGGATGTAGACCAGAATGTGTGACAAACTCAGATTGTGACAGGAGTAAAGCATGCGTAAATAATAAATGCCGTGATCCTTGTCCTGGTACATGTGGTCTGAATGCAGAATGTAGTGTCATAAATCATGCACCATCGTGTACATGTTTCCCGGGTTATACTGGCAATCCAATAACCGCATGTCATATGCCACCACCAAGTAAGATTAATATTTTTTTTTTTTTTACAATAATTAAAGAATAAAGATTTAACATTTTTTTTTAATTTATAGTGGACGAAATACCTAAAAACCCATGTGAACCGTCACCATGTGGACCTTACAGTATATGTAGAACAGTGAATGGCCATGCAGTGTGTTCTTGTCAAACTAACTATGTTGGTACACCTCCGGGATGTCGTCCAGAGTGTGTAGTTAGTTCAGAATGTCCTCAAAACAGAGCTTGTATTAACCAAAAATGTTCAGACCCTTGTATTGGAATATGTGGTATTGGAGCCAGATGTCAAGTCATAAACCATAATCCAATTTGCAGTTGTCCAAATGGTTTAATTGGCGATCCTTTTGTCCAATGCAAATCTGAACGTACGTTTTTGTAGATCGCTAAGATTATTCAAACAATTTTAACAAATAATTTCTAAAGAATTACTCTACATTAATATTTTTTATAATTATGATTTATGAAACAACATAAAAAATTAAACCACTATTTAAATTATATTCAAGTCAACCAGTTTCAAATAATTTTAAAGAAAAAACCAAACATAAAGAAAATTATTTAAAAAATTAACCTTTAAAAATAATAAATTTCATATTATTCTAAAAAAAAAAAAATATTAAATATTTTATAGAAAATAAAAAATTATTAAGTTCAAAAAAATAAAATAAAATTAATAAACCTAATAAAAGAGAAATTATAAAAATAAAAAAATTTATATTTCTAGGATAATATTAACTTCTTTAAAAAACCATCTAAACCATTTAAACCACCATCTATTGGTTGAAAAACACCTTTAACAAAAAATACATTAGGGCCTTTTTCTTAACTAAATATAACCTAAAACCTTACGTTCTAATAAAGCAAAATAAGCAACTCTTATAAAAACTATTAAAAATAAAAATAAAAAATTAATAATTATAATAAATACAAAAATTAATATCTATAATAAAAATTATATAATTTAATTCTAAATTTACATAATTATGTGCTAAAATAGTTATTTTTATTCATTCAATTTAAATTTAATTTATTTATTTAATCCTTTCGTACTAAAATATATCAATTATTAAAAGATAGAAACCAACCTGGCTTACACCGGTTTGAACTCAAATTATGTAAGAATTTAAAGGTCGAACAGACCTAATATTTATAATTTTGCACCTAAAATTAATCTTAATTCAACATCGAGGTCGCAAACTAATTTTAATTTAAAAATAAATAATTTTAATTCACTTTTGTATTTTAAAAGCAAGCATGATTTATAGTATAGTATACCTATATCTCAATGGTACACAAAAAGATCTATGAACAATTTAAACTATTTTTAAATTACTTTATTCAACATAAAATAAACACACAAAAAATACGGGTCAATATGAAACGCTCACAAACATATTCTGCGTCTCTCACTCGAAACCCGCACTGTCCGTCTACTGTGGTACTTACGTCCTCAAATATTATTTTACAATACTGCCTTAGCTCATTTATTCATTGGCCTAATATTACGCAATTTAAACATATAACTAAAATAAGTAATATTTTTCCTATTTTTATTTTTTGGCACATGCCACATACAACAATAGTCATATTAATTAATTTAATAATTAACTATAAGATTGATTTTAAATAGTAATTATTATTTTATTTTATTATAGCACGACCAACTCAGCCACCACCTAGTGGAAATCCTTGTGTCCCATCTCCATGTGGCCTGAATTCAATATGCCGTGAAGTGGGCTCAACACCAGCATGCTCTTGTCTTCCGAACTATATAGGAAGACCGCCAAACTGTCGCCCTGAATGTTCGATCAATGCAGAATGTCCAGGAAATCTTGCTTGCTTAAACGAACGTTGCAAAGATCCTTGTCCTGGTTCTTGTGGAGTGCACGCAACTTGTGTAACACGTAATCATAGACCACAGTGTACCTGTGAAACTGGATATACAGGGGATCCATTTGCGGGATGTTCTATAGTTCAACAAAGTAATTTAACTTTTCTATTTAACCATTAAAATATTTCTATTTTAATAACTATCATAATTTATATTTGTAATAGTTCCTCCCACTGAAGGACCAAGAGATCCGTGTAATCCATCACCGTGCGGAGCTAATGCAATTTGTCGAGAAAAGAACGGTGCTGGTTCTTGTGTTTGTCTCCCTGAATATTTTGGTGATCCATACACAGGTTGTAGACCAGAATGTGTTACAAATGCAGATTGTGATCGTACAAAAGCATGTGCAAATAATAAATGTAAAGATCCATGCCCTGGAACATGTGGCCTCAATGCAGAATGCAAAGTTCTAAACCACTCACCTTCATGCAGTTGTATACCAGGCTACACTGGTGATCCGTTAAGCATATGCAATGTTATACCCATAAGTAAGAATAAGATTTATTTCCCTTATAAACAGTAATTATCATGCATTAATATTCTGTTTTGACCTAACATTTTTAGCTGAAGCTACACCAATAGATCCTTGTGTTCCATCTCCATGTGGACCTAACAGTCAATGCAGAGAATTAAACGACCATGCCGTTTGTTCTTGTTTAAGTTCTTATATCGGTACACCCCCATCTTGTCGTCCTGAATGCGTTGTCAGTTCAGAGTGTAGTCAAAACAAAGCTTGTGTTAATCAAAAATGTAGTGACCCCTGCATTGGTACATGTGGCCTAAATACAAGGTGTCAAGTAGTAAATCACAATCCCATTTGTAGCTGTTCCCCCGGATACACGGGCGATCCTTTTGCTTCTTGCAATAAAATACAACGTAAGAATTGTATAGTGAATGTTTGGTACTTTTTACTTGAAAATCTTTTGCATTTCTTTATTCTATTGCATGTAAAATATGATATATGTTATTTCTTATATTACTGTCTGAAACTCTGTTGCATGTTTTTCTTTTTTTCTTTTTCTCACTTTAGCCACAACCACTCCTTCACCACCTACAGCCCCTTGCTCTCCGTCACCTTGTGGACCTCACTCTCAATGTAGAGTGGTGAGCAATACAGCTGCTTGTTCTTGTTTGCAAAACTACATTGGTCGGCCACCCAATTGTAGGCCTGAGTGTGTTATTAACGCGGAATGTTCAAGTAACTTGGCATGTATCAATGAAAAATGCTCTGATCCATGCCCTGGATCTTGTGGACAATATGCTCACTGTAGAGTGATCAATCACCACCCAGTTTGTACTTGTTTACCAGGGTACACTGGCGATGCGCTTACATATTGCCAACTGTTACCTACCTGTAAGAACAAAGACTACTACTATGTACACTTTATACTTACGAAAAATAGTTTTAACTCAACGACAGATTAGTTTTAGTAACATTTTAAATAATTAGAATATATTTATTTGTTACAATGCATGTAGACCAACATATTTTTATTAACTTGTATATAGCTACTGAAAGATCACCAGAAGCTTTAGATCCTTGTTATCCATCACCCTGTGGCCCAAATTCAGATTGTGTCAACCGAAATGGGGTAGCTGCTTGCACATGCTCTACAGGATTTTTCGGTGATCCATATACTGGATGTCGAAGAGAATGTGAAAACAACGACGATTGCAATTTAGCATTGGCTTGCATTGGTTATAAATGTATAGATCCTTGTCCAGGAACTTGTGGTTCTGAGGCAATATGTACAGTTGTGAAACATATACCTATTTGCTCTTGTCCACCATCGTTTACCGGTGATCCATTTACCTCTTGTCGTCCAATACCAGTCATCCGTTAGTATTTTTATAAATAGTCAAATTTTAATTTAGCATCAATGAATATATTATATTTAAAAATGTACTATTGTTACCTACAGCAACACAGAGAGAACCAATTGACCCATGTCATCCATCGCCATGTGGACCTAACAGTCAATGTCGTAAAATTAACGATCAAGCTGTTTGCTCTTGTTTGCCAAATTATATGGGTAGTCCACCAGAATGTAGACCTGAATGTGTTGTCAGTTCAGAATGTCCCTTGGATAAGGCTTGTACAAATCAAAAGTGTTTGGATCCTTGTCCAAATACTTGCGGTATTCAAGCTTTATGTACTGTGAGAAATCATAACCCAATTTGTGCATGTCCGGCTGGATATTCTGGAGATCCATTTTCACATTGTGCCTTAATACGTAAGAATTTAATATGAACAATAATTAAATTAGATAATATTTTTAATTATTTTTTTAGCTACTACGCCAACACCTCCAGTAACTGAACGTCCAGCAACGTGCTATCCAACACCATGTGGACCAAACTCACAATGCCAAATTCAAAACGGAATTCCCGTATGCTCAT
The DNA here is from genome assembly GCA_009835225.1 of Aphis craccivora. Taxonomy (NCBI): domain Eukaryota; kingdom Metazoa; phylum Arthropoda; class Insecta; order Hemiptera; family Aphididae; genus Aphis; species Aphis craccivora. Next base: position 147,696 of record VUJU01000039.1, read on the forward strand.
GTCTACCAGACTTCATAGGTTCACCACCTTCATGCAGACCTGAATGTGTTATAAGTGCTGAATGCCCAAGCCAATTGGCTTGTATGAACCAAAAATGTCGGGACCCATGTGTGGGTTCATGTGGATTAAATGCAAATTGCCATGTACTAAATCATGTTCCTATTTGTACTTGTAATAATGGTCTAACTGGAGATCCATTCGCATTATGTACACAAATACAAATGAGTATGTAAAACATTATATGATTTAATTTGAAAATGAAATTCTTATTATAATTATTTTTCACAATAGCTACTGAGAGACCATTAGCGTCTGATCCTTGTAATCCTTCACCATGTGGACCAAATGCGATCTGCAAAGGAAATGGAAATTGCGAGTGCTTGCCAGAATATACAGGAAACCCCTATGAGAATTGCCGTCCAGAATGTGTGTTAAATACAGAATGCTCTAGAGACAAGGCATGTATGAGAAACAAATGTCGGGATCCATGTATTGGAACTTGCGGACAAGGTGCTAATTGTGATGTAGTAAACCATATTCCGATTTGTTCATGTCCAACCAAATATTCAGGAGATCCATTCACGATTTGTCGACCAGTTCCTGAGGGTAAAAATCAAAAATTTTAATCACATGAACTGTAGTTTAAAATTAAATTTCTCCTTTGATTTATTTAGATGTCCCTGTATCAAGTGACCCGTGTAATCCATCACCTTGTGGTCCTTATAGCCAATGTAGAAACTCGAATAACCATGCAGTATGTTCTTGTTTGCCGAATTACATTGGTTCGCCACCATCATGCCGTCCAGAGTGTACTGTCAGCTCTGAATGTAATCCAGATAAAGCATGTGTAAACATGAAATGTATCAACCCATGTATAGGAGCTTGTGGTGCTGGAGCTAGATGTGAAGTAATTAATCATAGTCCAATCTGCAGTTGTAGAGAAGGACAAACTGGAGACCCGTTCAGAAGCTGTTATACAATACCCAGTAAATATTAACAAATTATCTATTCATTTTTAACCTATAACCTTATTTATACATAACATTTTTTCAGAACCAGTACTTCCACCTCAAAATGATCCACCAAAACTGCCATGTGTTCCTTCACCATGTGGTCCAAATTCTCAATGTATAGCTTCTGGGAATAACCCATCCTGTTCATGCTTACCATCTTACATTGGTGCTCCACCAAATTGTCGACCAGAATGTATAATAAACCCAGATTGCCCATCAACTCTTGCTTGTATCAACAATAAATGTAGAGATCCGTGCCCTGGATCCTGTGGAAGTGATGCTCACTGCCAAGTTGTTAATCATGCAGTTTCGTGTTTATGTCCCACTGGATATACAGGAAATCCATTTGTACAATGTATTTATCAGCAAGGTATGTTATTATTACATTAATACATTTAGTTGAATAATAATTTAATTTAATTTACATTTATAGAAAATTTAAATCCATGTGAACCATCTCCATGTGGAGCAAATGCAATATGTAAACAACAAGATGGTGCTGGATCTTGTTCTTGCATAAATGATTATTATGGAAACCCGTATGAAGGTTGCCGACCTGAATGTGTTCACAGTTCAGATTGTCCTACAAATAAAGCCTGTATTGGAAATAAATGTGTTGATCCTTGTCCCGGAGTGTGTGGAGTAGATGCTGTTTGTACAGTTATTAGCCATGTTCCAACTTGCAACTGTATTTCTGGATATATAGGAAATCCATTCACATATTGTCAACCTCAACCTCCAAGTAATATATTTATTTTTAAATTTTTTATAAATAATATTATTAAATTATTATATTATTAGCAACTCAAGCCACTGTATATGACCCTTGTAATCCATCGCCGTGTGGCCCGAACAGTCAATGTAAAAACGTAAACCAACAAGGAGTATGTTCTTGTCAAAAAGAATATCAAGGAACTCCACCAAATTGTAGACCTGAGTGTGTCGTAAACAATGAATGTCCATCAAATAGGGCTTGTCATAAATTCAAATGTACAGATCCTTGTCCTGGGACGTGTGGACTAAATGCACGCTGTGAAGTTATTAATCATAGTCCGATTTGCACTTGTTCACCTGGTTTAATAGGCGATCCTTTCACAAGATGTTATCCACAACCAGGTTCGATATAATTGTATTATTTTATTTTAGCTGTAGGGTTAAGAATTATTAAATGTAACACTCAATTTTTGTTTGTCTATATATAAATAAAATAATAATTATAATATATATATATAAATATATTATAAATCAAATATTTAATTGAATGTTATAGTGAAACCATTAGATGAACCAGTCATACCTACAAATCCTTGTATCCCCTCTCCATGTGGACCAAATTCTGAGTGTAGACCAGTTGGAAATCAACCATCATGTTCGTGTCGAACAAATTATGTTGGTTCTCCGCCAAACTGCCGACCTGAATGTTCCGTTAACTCTGACTGTCCTTCTATGTTATCTTGTATATCAGATAAGTGTAGAGATCCATGTTATGGCTCTTGTGGCTTAAATACAGACTGTAGAGTTCAAAATCATATACCAACTTGTACATGTATCACCGGACACACTGGTGATCCATTTACACAATGTATTCCAATAATAGGTACAATAATTTGCTTATAATTCTTAATGTATTTAACGATTTAATATTATAATTATGAAATATTATTTATAGTGCAACCAACATTAGCCACACCAACTGATCCATGTAATCCATCACCTTGCGGCTCCAATACTCAATGTTACAATGGAGTTTGTCAATGTTTGACTAACTATTTTGGAGATCCATTAATAGGTTGTCGGCCGGAATGTACAATGAACACAGACTGTCCTAGAAATAAAGCATGCTTAAATCAAAAGTGTCAGGATCCTTGTCCAGGCACTTGCGGTCAAGGAGCAATATGTGATGTTATTAACCATATTCCAACATGTAGCTGTCCCACCGGTACTGCTGGCGATGCATTTGTTATCTGTAGGCCCATAAAAGTTCAAGGTATGAAACCAATAATATTTACAAAAAATAAGAATAATAAATTTCATTCTAATTACATAAATTTACTTATAGATGAACCATCTAGAGACCCATGTAATCCTTCTCCATGCGGACCAAACAGCGTTTGCCGTGTAGTCGAAGGACATGCTGTTTGTTCATGTCAAAATACTATGATTGGTTCGCCACCTTCTTGTCGACCAGAATGTGTTGTTAGTGCAGAATGTCCTTTAACTCAAGCATGTCTCATGAGTAAATGCCGTGATCCATGTCCTGGAACTTGTGGACATCTTGCTAATTGTAAAGTAGTCAATCATAGTCCTATTTGTACTTGTCCGCCACAGCATAGTGGAGATCCATTTAGAAGCTGTTACCCTGTTCAAGGTAATATATTTATTGAATATAACATTAACATTGTATATTTAAATACAATATTAACCTATTCCAGAAGTAAGACCAACACCATCGGCTGATCCAATTAATGTTTGTGTTCCATCACCGTGTGGTCCCAATTCTGAGTGTAGAGATCGTGGAGGCGCACCAGCGTGTTCATGTCTACCAAATTATGTAGGAACGCCACCATCGTGCAGACCGGAATGTACAATTAATCCAGAATGCCCTAGTCATTTATCATGTATTAATCAAAAATGTACAGACCCTTGCCCTGGTTCATGTGGCTCAAATGCTGCATGTTCTGTTATTAATCATACTCCCATGTGTTCCTGCAATAATGGATTTACTGGAGATCCGTTTACGTATTGTCAATCAGTTCCTGGTAAGATTTTAACATATTTGCATGGATATGCTTTGCATATTTGATTTTAAACACGCTAATTTATTTTAGACAAATCATTTTTTTTAATGCTTGCTTTATTAATGTATATTTTTAGTACAATTGATATATTTTTTGATTTATGGTTCATACCATAAAATAAAAACAAATAATAAATAAATAATATATTTACACAGTAACTTAATCTTACAAATAACTTAGGTATATCATAGCCCGTATTAAAATTAAAACATTAATAAAAAGTCACTACTTTGATATTATCACTTGATAAGCATTAATTTTAATATTAATAACATATTAAACTATTTTTCCATTTATTAATGAAGCTAATTTATAATAAAATATCTAAGATATTACTACCATTATTAATACTTTTACCCAATCAACGGTTGAGCAGATTAGTTTTAATGAGTTCATAAAATCATTTACCTGTCATTTAATGAAATAAATTTAACTAAATTATAGCAATTCCTCCTCCTCAAAAAAAAAAAAAACAATACATACATACATATATAGTATATCATGAAACTATATAATAGTTAATAGAATGCAATAAAGTATTGGCATAAAAATAAATCATTCATGACATTAATGTAGTCTTAAAATGGATAGCATGCTGTCATTGAATTTTAATCAATTATAATATATTTTTCGTAATTAAAAAAAATACATATATTTGCTTAGTGCATGAAAAAATTTGAAACAGAATGAATTAAATAATATGTTTAAAATCAATAAAATCAAGAGTATATATGTTTGTTGTTGCATCTTGTGAGCATGTATTATGATAAATGTTCTATTTAATAATTTTTAATTAAATTGTATATACATTTTATATGCTTTGGGTGTTAAATTTGTAAGCTATGCACTATGATTTTAGTTCTGTAGTCATAGTACCTATTTTTATACTTGTATGCACTTTATTTTTATCAAATATTTCAATACATTTTTAAATATATATAATTTTATTAATGTATGTTTGCATGTAATTTTGGATTATTTATAAATATTTTTCATGAACTTTTATTGCAAAAGTAATTCATTCAAAAGTACATAATGTATAATGTTTATACTTATATTTAAACTAGAGACGTTGAATCTTTATTTGTGCCTCATATGAATTAAGTAGACTAATAATATTATATTTTAGTATTTATAAGTAAATAGAATAGTAGTTAATATTTATTATCTCAAGTTAAATTTATTTAGTTTATTAATAGTTAAATTTAAGATCGGTAAGTTATTCATAGTACTTATAGTACTTTATAGTATGATAACAATTAATTTATATTTTCAGAATAATATTTAGAGGTAAGAAATCTTTATCGGGTTATTTTTACCTTAAGTATTACGATACTATGATAATTATTGTTTTAGACCTAACATAGGTACTCCTTTCCAAATCGATGTTGATTTATTATCTGCTCAATTTTTGAATAGCTATCACTAATCATGTAACAGATGTAAAAGAAGAGTTAGAGCTTACTAAATAATTGTATAACAATAAATTTTTATTAAATGGTGAGTACTAATAATATTATTAATTCATTGTGACTTTATCCTCAAATAATATTATTTTTAAATTATAATTATAGTGTTACCAGTATACCAAGAACCTCTAAACCCATGTATTCCTTCCCCTTGTGGAATGAATGCTATATGCAAAGAGTATAATGGTGCTGGTTCGTGTAGTTGTTTACCGGAATATAATGGAAATCCATACGAAGGCTGTAGGCCAGAATGTGTCATAAACTCTGATTGCACACCTCAAAAGGCTTGTGTGAAAAATAAATGTCAAAATCCGTGTGCTGGAACTTGTGGCCAGAACGCAGAATGCTACGTCACGAATCATTTGCCATCATGTACTTGTATACCAGGTTTTACAGGAGATCCATATAAATACTGTATCCCAGCTCCACCACCTCAACGTATGTGTTATAATTAAATGAGTTATATTTTTAAATAGGAATTAAATGATAATAATATATAATATATGTATAGAACCACTAGCGGATCCAATTAATCCTTGTGTTCCATCGCCATGTGGACCAAATAGTCAATGTAAGGAAATAAATAACCAAGCTGTGTGTTCGTGTTTACAATCATATGTGGGCAATCCTCCAAACTGCAGACCAGAGTGTGTGGTAAACTCCGAATGTGGTAAACCCAAAGCGTGTCGAAATTTGAAATGCGTAGACCCTTGTATAAATGCTTGTGGTTCTAATTCAAAATGTAAAGTAATAAATCACAGTCCAATATGTTCATGTAAAGAAGGATTTACTGGTGATCCATTTTCAAGCTGTTATGCTATACAATGTAAGTTCAACTTTTTGATTTTTTACTAGAGATATAAAAATATTTTTCTCCTATTAACTTTATTCTTACAGCGTGATATTTTTAATTAAATAATTTAAATTTTAACAGATTTACCATCATTACCAATACAAAATGAACCAATAAACCCATGTATTCCATCACCATGTGGTCTGTACTCGTATTGTAAAGATTCCAATGGCTATCCTTCTTGTTCTTGTCAAGAAAATTATATCGGCTCCCCGCCAAATTGTAGACCTGAGTGTACAATCAATGAAGAATGTCCGAAAGATAAAGCTTGTATGAAGCAAAAATGCCAAGACCCGTGTCCTGGTTCATGTGGTATCAATGCCCATTGTAATGTTTATAATCATAATCCAATATGTTCCTGTATTGAAGGTTACACAGGAGATCCGTTTACCAGTTGTTATATAAAACCAACATCTCGTAAGTAATTAATTTAACTAAAGATTAAAGATAATATTTTTAAGTGTATGAAAACATTAATAACCAATTACATTATTTTTGATTTGTAGCTCCTAAGCCACAATATGACGATCCGTGTAACCCATCACCATGTGGATCAAACGCCGTATGTAATAATGGTGTTTGTTCTTGTTTGAGTGAATATCAAGGCGATCCATACTCTGGCTGTCGTCCAGAATGTATTTTAAATACTGATTGTCCTATTATTAAAGCATGTATCAATAATAAATGTAAAGATCCATGCCAAGGAACATGTGGAATAAATGCAATTTGTAACGTTTACAATCATATTCCAATGTGTACGTGCCCCCAAGGCACAAATGGAAATGCATTCATTCAATGCACCACAATTCAAGGTAAAACAAAATAAATAATAAAAAAAGAAAAATTTTGTTACTCAACTTAAAATATATTTTGTTTATTAACTAACTTAGTTATAAATACAAACATATTATATAATATACATAATTTCAGCATCTATTGAAGTTATCAATCCATGTGCTCCATCTCCGTGTGGACCAAATAGTCAATGTAAACAAGTAAATGGTGTAGCAGTGTGTTCATGTATATCTGGATATTTAGGTGCACCACCATTATGTAGACCTGAATGCACAATAAATTCAGACTGTGGTCTGAATGAAGCTTGTTCAAATCAAAAGTGTCGAAATCCGTGTCCTAGTATTTGTGGAATTGGAGCCAAATGTCAAGTTATAAATCATAATCCAATTTGCAGCTGTCCGCCGGGCTTAATTGGTGATCCATTTACAAGATGTTATAATAAACGTATGTAAAAATTAATAAAAACAAAAAAATCAAATTTATAATAAATTATAGAATATTATTAATAATTACATTTATAATGTAGCTGCTGATTTGCCGCAGTATGTTGGTAACCCTTGCATTCCATCTCCTTGTGGACCCAATTCTCAATGTAAAGTTCAAGGTGAATCGCCGTCGTGCTCATGTCTACCTAACTTTATTGGATCGCCTCCAAATTGCAAACCAGAATGTATCACTAACAGCGAGTGTTCATATAATTTAGCTTGCTCTAATATGAAATGTAAAGATCCATGTCCAGGTTCGTGTGCACCAAATGCTGAATGTCATGTAGTAAGCCATTCGCCAATATGCAAATGTCCAATTGGATACATAGGAGATCCATTCACACAATGCGTTGTCCAACAAGGTAAAAATTATAAAAAAAAATAATATTGAGTAGGTATATTAAACTTATTTTCTTTTTTATTCAGCCGATCCAGTACCGCAAGAATATTTAAATCCGTGTGTACCATCTCCATGTGGGACAAATGCAATTTGTAAAGAACAAAATGGAGCTGGTTCGTGTACATGCTTGCCTGAATATTATGGAAATCCATACGAAGGATGTAGACCGGAATGTGTTTTAAATACAGACTGTGCATCAAACAAAGCATGCTCTAATTATAAGTGTAAAAACCCATGTCCAGGAACATGTGGTCAAAATGCAGAATGTCAAGTAGTTAATCATTTGCCCATGTGTTCTTGCTATCAAGGATATACTGGTGATCCATTTAGTTTCTGTCATCAAATACCTCTTCCACAACGTAAGTAGAAACATTTTAATACTGTTACAATTTAAAATTAAATTAGTATACTTATACATAATTATTTTCAATAGAAACTGAAATCGAACCAATTAATCCATGTTCACCTTCTCCGTGTGGTCCAAATAGTCAATGTCGAGAAATTAACCATCAAGCTGTTTGCTCATGCCTTCCAACGTACATAGGAAGCCCACCTGGTTGTAGACCAGAATGTGTAACCAATTCAGAGTGTGCTTTGAATATGGCATGCATAAAGCAGAAGTGTGCAAATCCTTGTCCTGAACCATGTGGACAAAATTCAAATTGCAAAGTTATCAACCACAGTCCTGTTTGTTCATGTATTAGTGGTTTTACTGGAGATCCATTTATTCGCTGTTATCAAATACCTCCACCTCCACCACAATTCGATCCAGTCTATATCAATCCTTGCGTTCCTTCACCATGTGGTCCATATTCTCAATGCAGAGAACAGAATGGCTATCCATCTTGTTCCTGTTTATCGGAATATATCGGAAGTCCTCCAAATTGCCGTTTTGAGTGTACAATTAATGCAGAATGTTCCAGAGATAAAGCATGTATGAAACAAAAATGTCAAGATCCGTGTCCTGGATCGTGTGGTGTAAACGCTTTATGCAATGTAGTAAACCATACACCAATTTGCTTGTGTCCTGATAACTATGAAGGCAATCCTTTTGAAAACTGCAGACCAAAACTTATGGATGGTAAATTTCAATACATTAAAATATTTTATTAAACATAAATTAATCAAATAATATAGTTCCAGAACCAGTGTATTCGGACCCATGTAATCCATCGCCTTGTGGTCCCAATGCTGATTGCTATAATGGCATTTGCAAATGTAAACCTGAATTTCAAGGGGATCCTTACTCTGGATGCAGACCTGAGTGTGTACTAAATAACGATTGTCCCAGAAACAAAGCATGCATTAAAAATAAATGCAAAGACCCATGTCCTGGAACCTGTGGAACAAATGCCATCTGTGAAGTTTATAACCATATACCAATGTGTAGATGTCCTGATGGAATGTATGGAAATGCTTTTATCAATTGCTTGATACAACAAGGTGAATATAAAAATAACTGTAATTGAATTTAAATAATCATTACCGTTCATACAAACTATTAAAATCGAAATTGTTAAATCTAATACTCTTTCACTAATACAAAAAATAAATAAAAAAAAAACACACATCATTGTAAAATCAATACATTCATCACATCGTTCAGAATCTAAAAAAAAAAAAACACTCACACAACATTGTAAAATCAATACTTTTATCTCGCTCCGCTCAAAATCCTAAAAAAATAATTATATTTTTTTTTTATATATAAACTTTTTTAGATTATTTTTTAGTTACTTATTCTATTATTAAGGTTTTTTAGTTAAATTAAACTATTAATATTCAAAACTAAAAATATTTTTTTTAAACCTTAATTAATATTTAATACCTTTAAATTTGCAATTTAATATCATACAATTTTAATATTGAGTTTTGATAAAAAAGATTTTTTTTATCTATATAAATTTACAATTTATAACCTATTATCAGCCATTTTATCTATAAAATGAATCTTTTCAACTAATCATAAAGATATTGGAACTTTATATTTTTTATTTGGTATTTGATCAGATATAATTGGATCTTCACTTAGAATTTTAATTCGATTAGAGTTAAGTCAAATTAATTCAATTATTAATAATCATCAATTATATAATGTAATTGTTACAATTCACGGTTTTATTATAATTTTTTTCATAACTACACCAATTGTAATTGGAGGCTTCGGAAATTGATACAGTTTCTATAATTTATTGTCATTTAATAGATGTGATCCCAGTTACGAACGTAAATCCATGTTATCCATCTCCATGTGGACCAAACAGTCAATGTAGAGAAATTAATGGACAAGCGGTATGTTCATGTATAATTGGATATTTAGGAGTACCACCATCGTGTAGACCAGAATGCACAATTAATTCTGATTGTAACTTGAATGAAGCATGCTCAAACCAAAAATGTCATGACCCATGTCGTGGTGTTTGTGGAATTGGAGCAATCTGCCGTGTATATAACCATAAACCTATCTGTAGTTGCCCTCCAGGACAAACAGGAAATCCGTTTTCTAATTGCCACCCAATACGTAAGTAAAAATTTATTGATTTATTGATAATATTTATCTATTTTATTTACGTATATAAATAATTATTTATTTTGATTTTTTTTTCTTAAGCGGTTCAAGATCCAATACCTGTAGAACATCCTTGTGTACCATCTCCATGCGGGCCCAATTCACAATGTCAAGTAAAAGGACAGACACCATCATGCTCTTGCTTGCCTGACTTTATTGGTTCACCACCAAACTGTAAACCCGAGTGTATTAGTAATGGAGAATGTCCATATCATTTGGCATGTAAAAATATGAAATGTAAAGATCCTTGTCCGGGTACCTGTGGACTAAACGCACAATGTAATGTCGTAAGTCACTCTCCTCAATGTTACTGCTACCCAGGATATATTGGAGATCCTTTCACTCAATGCACAATACAACAAGGTAAATATAAAATATAAATAAAGCATACTTATAGTAAACATAATATATTAATTATTGTTGTTATTTGTTAATTTGTTAACAGCCGAACCAATAGAAGAAACTTTGAACCCTTGTATACCATCACCTTGCGGAGCAAATGCTATTTGTAAGGAGCAAAATGGTGCTGGGTCTTGTAGTTGTTTACAGGAATATTTTGGAAACCCTTATGAACTCTGTAGACCTGAATGTACAGTAAACACTGATTGTCCATCGAATAAAGCTTGTATGGGAAATAAATGCCTAGATCCATGTCCAGGAACATGTGCCCAATCCGCAATTTGTCATGTTTACAACCATTCACCTACATGCTCGTGTAATTATGGATACACAGGAGATCCGTATAAATATTGCAGTCTTATTCCATCTCTACGTAAGTTTTTTCTAAATGTTTTGATGGGCTTTGGTAAATTTATTTTTATTCGTAATATATTTTAGAATTAATTTTTATTTCTTATGCTTTTTATCTATTTAAGTTTTATTCTCAAGCTAGTTGTAGTAATAATTAGTAATTATTAAACATGAATTATTTATAAATTTTAGCAATTCAAAATGAACCAATAAACCCATGTTCACCTTCTCCATGCGGACCACATAGTCAATGTCGAGAAGTCAACTTCCAAGCCGTATGTTCATGTTTATCGAACTATATTGGAAGTCCGCCTAATTGTCGTCCTGAATGTCTCATCAGTCAGGATTGTTCACAAAACCTTGCATGCATAAACCAACATTGTATTGATCCTTGCATTGGACAATGTGGTCAAAATGCACAATGCAAAACAATCAAACATCGTCCAATATGCACATGTAGCCCTGGATATACTGGAGACCCATTCTCCAGATGTTATCTGGTTCCACCGTTACCTCCACCTCCACAAGATGAACCAATATCAATAAATCCCTGTGTCCCATCACCGTGTGGGCCATATTCTGAATGTAGAAACTATGGAAATTATCCTTCTTGTAGTTGTCAGCCACAATACACTGGAAGTCCACCAAACTGTAGGCCAGAATGCTCAATCAATGCAGAATGTCCGAGCAATAATGCATGTATGAAAGAAAAATGTCGAGATCCATGTCCTGGTTCATGTGGAATTGGGTCAATTTGTAATGTATTGAACCACGTTCCTATTTGTCAATGCCCTGATGGATACACTGGTGATCCGTTTGTGAGCTGCTATCCAAAACCACAAGCTCCTGTTGCTGATGTAGAAACGGACCCATGTAATCCATCTCCGTGTGGTACAAACGCAATATGTAATAATGGACTTTGTACATGTCTTCCTGAATACCAAGGAGATCCATACATTGGATGTAGACCAGAATGTATTCTCAACGATGAATGCTCAAAGGATAAAGCTTGTATTCGAAATAAATGTATCAATCCATGTCCAGGGACGTGTGGCTACAATGCTATTTGTGAAGTATATAATCATATACCCATGTGTCGATGTCCAGAAGGATTAGGAGGTGATGCTTTTACTCAATGTCAACCAATAGTACAAGGTTAGTACACGACCACACACATACATATATTATAAATATATTAAGTTGTTTTACATTTCATTAAACCATTTTTGAATTTTTAGATCCAATTATTAATCAGCCATGTAATCCGTCACCTTGTGGACCAAATAGTCAATGTAGAGAAATGAATAATCAAGCGGTATGTTCATGTATCATAGGATATGTGGGCAGTCCACCATCGTGTAGACCAGAATGCACAATTAATGCAGATTGTTATTTGACCGAAGCTTGTTCAAACCAAAAGTGTATAAATCCGTGTATAGGAACGTGTGGCGTTGGAGCTAAATGTCAGGTTATAAACCATAGACCGATATGTAGCTGTCCACCAAGTATGACTGGTGATCCATTTGTACGCTGCCATGCCATATGTAAGTTAATAAAAAACAATATCTCAAAAACATAAAAAATTATGTATAATTCTTATTATTCAAAAACGGTTTTTTGTTATTCAATTTGTTTACATCAATTTTCAGTGGCACTCCCCGAGCCTGCGGGTAACCCATGTTTACCTTCTCCTTGTGGCCCTAATTCTCAATGCCAAGTAAAAGGAGATACGCCATCGTGTTCATGTTTACCCGAATTCATTGGATCGCCACCAAATTGTAAACCAGAATGCATTAGCAATAGTGAATGCTCCTATAACAAAGCATGTGTCTATATGAAATGTAAAGATCCTTGTCCAGGATCTTGTGGTCAAAATGCAGTATGTCAAGTAGTTAGTCATGTGCCTAGATGTTCATGTTTGTCTGGTTATGTTGGGGATCCATTTATACAATGTTACATTCAACAGGGTAATTAATATTATATAATTAATTATATTTTCTTTGTTTTGAGAAAAATACTGATTAATATTACAATTCAAATTATTCAGCTGATCCAGTACCAATTGAATATTTATCTCCATGTGAACCTTCTCCGTGTGGTACTAATGCTGTTTGTAAAGAACAAAACGGAGCTGGTTCATGTAGTTGTCTTCCTGGGTTTGAAGGAAATCCATATGATGGATGCAGATATGAATGCACACTTAATACCGACTGTGCGTCTAATAAAGCATGTATTAGAAATAAATGCCAAAATCCTTGTCCTGGATCTTGTGGACCAAATGCAGAGTGTTTAGTTATAAATCATCTTCCTATGTGCACATGTTACAATGGTTACACAGGGGATCCTTTCAAATACTGCAATTTGATTCCTCCTCAAAGTAAGTAAACTATTTTAGATAACTTACTTAAATTCAACTTTTTTGTTAAACGTATTATCAAAATAATAATTTTATTTTTTATTTAGTTGTGCAGTCTGAGCCGTATACTCCTTGTGTTCCATCACCTTGTGGACCAAATAGCCAATGTAAAGAAATAAATGGGCAAGCAGTTTGTTCATGTCTTCCTTCATACCACGGAAGTCCTCCTGGTTGTAGGCCTGAATGTGTATTGAGTTCTGAATGCAGTGATATACACGCATGTGTTAATCAAAAATGTGTCAATCCATGTCCTGGACCATGCGGTTTGAATGCTAATTGTAAAGTCATAAAACATAACGCAATATGCTCTTGTCAACTCGGGTACCAAGGAGATCCATTCTCCCGTTGTTATTTAATACCACCACCGCCGCCACAACAAGATGAAGTTATTTACACTAACCCGTGTATTCCATCTCCGTGTGGTTTATATTCAGAATGTAGAGACATTGGTGGAGTGCCATCGTGTTCATGTTTATCACAATATTTCGGTAGTCCACCAAATTGTAGACCAGAATGTGTGTTAAACAACGATTGTCGAAGCAATTTAGCATGTATTCGAGAGAAATGTCAAGACCCGTGTCCGGGATCTTGTGGTATTGATGCATACTGCAATGTAATTAACCACACACCAAATTGTGTCTGCCGTGAAGGCTATACTGGAGATCCATTCACATCATGCTATATAAAACCAATACAAGATAGTAAGTGATTTAAAAAAACTAGGTATAAACATCAAATAACTATATAAAAATGTTTTAGCTCCAGAACCTATTGACCCATGTAATCCATCTCCATGTGGTTCAAATGCAATATGTAATAATGGCCAATGTTCATGTATCAATGAATACTATGGAGATCCATATTCAGGCTGCAGACCAGAGTGTGTAATTAACAATGATTGTCCCAGAGACAAGGCTTGTGTTCGTAATAAATGTATGAATCCGTGTAAAGACACCTGTGGTGAAAATGCTATATGTGATGTATATAACCACATACCAATGTGCCGCTGTCCTGAAGGAACAGAAGGAAATGCATTTATTAGGTGTTCCGCGTTACAACAAGGTATAATAATGTAATTTCATCAATTTTAATAAATTATAACTAATACAATTTTTTTTTTTTTAATCGATTTTAGCTCCCATCGATATTCATCCTTGTTATCCATCTCCATGTGGACCCAATAGTCACTGCAAAGAAATAAATAATCAAGCAGTATGCTCTTGTGTTGTTGGATATTTGGGAGTCCCTCCATCATGTCGACCTGAATGTATTGTAAACTCAGATTGTAATAGTAATAAAGCATGTTCAAATCAAAAATGCATAGACCCGTGTGTTGGAGTATGTGGTGTTAACTCAAAATGCCAAGTTATCAACCACAGCCCCATTTGTAGTTGTATACCCAGTTATACGGGAAATCCATTTGTTCGATGTTATCCAAAACGTAAGTGCATATCATCAAATACTTTTAAATATATAACAATTTAAATTATATTAATATATTATAGCTGCTGATGTCCCACAACCTGTTGGAAATCCATGTATTCCGTCGCCTTGTGGGCCAAATTCTCAATGTAAAGTGCAAGGTGAATCTCCATCATGTTCTTGTTTACTTGAATTTATTGGCTCACCTCCAAATTGTAAACCTGAATGTGTAAGTAATAGTGAATGTCCAATTCACTTATCCTGCATGAACATGAAATGTAAAAATCCTTGCATTGGAGCCTGTGCCCCAAGTGCTGAATGTAGAGTAATAAGTCATACACCAAGATGTACATGCCCTATAGGATACATTGGTAATCCATATACCGAATGTACACTACCTCTAGGTAAATCGAACAGTTTATTACTTTTTATTATTAACGAGAATATGTAAAATATACAACACCATTAATTATTGTTTAGCTGATCCTGTACCACAAGAATATTTAAATCCTTGTGAGCCATCTCCATGTGGCACAAATGCCATTTGTAAAGAACAAAACGGAGCTGGATCTTGTTCATGTCTACCTGAATACTTTGGAAATCCATACGAGGGTTGCAAGCCTGAATGTGTTGTAAATTCTGAATGTCAGTCTAATAAAGCATGTATAATTAACAAATGTAAAGACCCATGCCCTGGAACATGTGCTCAAAATGCTGAATGCCAAGTTATTAATCATTCACCGACATGTACATGTTACAATGGATATACTGGAGACCCATTCCGATACTGCCATATCATACCACCACAACGTAATTAATACTTATATATAAATCAATACATTTGTAATTAATATGTAATTATAATTTATTTTTATTTTAGAAACCGAAGTACAACCTATTTATCCATGTACACCATCTCCGTGTGGACCAAACAGCCAATGTCGAGAAATAAATCAGCAAGCTGTATGTTCATGTTTACCAAACTATATAGGAAGTCCTCCCGGATGTCGGCCAGAATGTGTATTAAATACAGAATGTTCATCAAGTCTCGCTTGTATAAATCAAAAGTGTAAAAATCCATGCGAAGATCGATGTGGACAGAATGCTAACTGCAGGGTATTCAATCATAGTCCAGTATGTTCGTGTACCTCTGGGTTTACTGGAGATCCATTTTCACATTGCTATGCTATACCTCCACCACCACTGCCACCACAAAATGAGCCTGTTTATACCAATCCATGTGTACCATCTCCGTGTGGAGCCTATGCTCTATGTAAAGACAATGGAGGTACTCCATCATGTTCGTGCTTATCTCAATACATCGGAACGCCACCAAACTGTAGACCAGAATGTATCATGCATTCAGAATGCCCTAGTAATGAAGCTTGTATTAGAGAAAAATGCCAAGACCCTTGTCCGGGATCATGTGGCTGGGGTGCTCAATGTAATGTAATTAACCATACACCTATGTGTACTTGTCCAGAAGGTTATGAAGGAAATCCGTTTACGAAATGTGATATTAAACCAGGTATTTGTTAATATTTAAATATTATGTCTAAATATTATTTTAATTCATTATGATTTCTAGTTGTTCAAGTTCCAGTCTACTCAGACCCATGTAATCCGTCACCTTGTGGTCCAAATACTCGATGTGATAATGGCGTATGCACGTGTTTAAGTGACTTCCAGGGAGATCCATACACTGGATGTAGACCTGAATGTGTACTAAATAATGATTGTCCGAGAAACAAAGCATGTATTAAAAATAAATGTATTGATCCTTGTCCTGGAACTTGTGGACAAAATGCTATTTGTGATGTTTATAATCATATACCCATGTGTCGTTGTCCAGAAGGATTGCAAGGCAATGCTTTTGTATTTTGCAGTCCACAACAAAATGGTATATATTTACTATCAACTTTACCTTTTACACTAAATAAAAAACAAATTTTTTTAGAACCTGAGATATATGAACCATGTAAGCCATCTCCTTGTGGACCGTTTAGTCAATGTAGGGAAGTAAATAAACAAGCAATTTGTTCGTGTGTCATGGGTTATACTGGTGTACCACCATTATGCCGTCCTGAATGTATAACAAGTTCAGATTGTAGACAAAATCAAGCATGTTCCAATCAGAAATGTATAGATCCGTGTCCAGGAACTTGTGGTATAAATGCTAAATGTCAAGTTATAAGCCACAATCCAATATGTAGCTGTCCACCAGGATATACTGGAAATGCATTTATGAATTGCTACCTAATTCGTAAGTATAAAATATATAAAATACACAACATAAATTATATTATACTACTTTATTAATGTATTCCGAATTATCAGTTCAATCAACAATTAAAATGTAAACATTTTTAATTTAGCTGCTGACGTACCATTAATAGTGGGCAATCCATGTGTTCCAACTCCATGCGGACCTAATTCACAGTGTCAAGTAAAAGGAGACACTCCTTCTTGTTCATGTTTGCCAGAATTCATCGGGTCTCCTCCAAATTGCAAACCAGAATGTATCACTAATAGTGAATGTTCCTACAACAAGGCATGTATAAATATGAAATGTAAAGACCCTTGTCCAGGATCATGTGCAGTCAATGCTATATGTCAAGTTATAAGTCATGCTCCGACTTGTCATTGCCAACAAGGTTATGTCGGAAATCCATTTACATTCTGTTCAATTCAACAAGGTATAATATCATATAGCGATATCTATAACTATTTTAATGTATCATAATTATTTGATATATTATAATGATAATATAATTTATATAATTTATAGCAGATCCTATACCCCAAGAATATATTAATCCGTGCGTACCATCACCTTGTGGTGTAAATGCACTATGCAAAGAACAAAATGGCGCAGGATCGTGCACTTGTTTACCAGAATATATTGGAAATCCATATGAGAGTTGTAGACCAGAATGTACAGTTAATTCTGATTGTGTTTCCAATAAAGCATGTATGATGAATAAGTGTAGAGATCCATGCCCAGGTACTTGCGGTCAAAATGCAGAATGTCATGTTGTAAACCATTTACCAGTGTGTACTTGTTTGTATGGTTATAACGGCGATCCATTCAAATATTGTTCAGTTATTGTGCCACCACAAGGTATATATTTTATTTCATGCAAGTTACATAATAAATAAAATGAGTTAGTTTATTATACACATGAGCGAGTTTAATACTCTCTTAAATCAATAATATATAAAGCAACTTTATCATATTATAAAGTATTAAAATAAAAACAAACATAAAAATTTATAAAAAAAAAAAATAATGTATAAATATAATCTTATTTTAAACTGTTTTATGGATAAATTAAGAAATATATAACATTTAGTAATGAATTGGATAACATCATTTAATATTAAATTAATTAATTTTAATTAATTATTGATTTTAATTTTTGAAAGTAAAATGAGTAAGAAATGATAAGCTCTAAAAGTTTTGTAACTCGTAAATAAATTAAATTTAAATTCAATAATATTAGGAACATAAACTATATTCCATTAATAGCTTATGTAACGAGGTACAATAAAATTTAACTAATTAGAATTTTTACTTTAACAAAAAATATTCATCAAAATTTTATTTAAAAATTTTAATTTACCATTATATCTTCAATATAATGCGGTATCTTAAGCTATTTAAATTTAATGATGCAAAAGTTGGTAAGTGGGTACCGCTCTGCTATAC
This sequence comes from Aphis craccivora, assembly GCA_009835225.1. NCBI lineage: Eukaryota > Metazoa > Arthropoda > Insecta > Hemiptera > Aphididae > Aphis > Aphis craccivora. The sequence goes on from VUJU01000039.1 coordinate 166,375, forward strand.
ATTAGGTGCCGTATGGATCATTATTATATTATAGGAATGTTAAATTTGAATCAAATGATAGGTATCATTGTATATGAAAAACGATTCTGAACGGAGATGATTTGTCAGCCTAGAATATAATTTCCAGTGGTTAGTAAAAAAGGTGGTTTATGTTTTATGTTTCATGATTTTGATGAATTATTGTCAATATTTGAACTTCAAATGCTAATAAAAAAAAATTGTGCGTATGTATTCTTATAATTTTTCAATAACAATAAGAATAACTTATGAGGAACTTTGTGTCAATTTTCAAGTATTTTGATTGGGCCAAAAAATTTTTATCGACACTTAAAAATAAATTTTCAGAAAAATTAAAAATTTCAGTTGTCTATAAATAGCTTAAAAAAAGTTAAAATATTTTGAAAAGTAAATCATATAAAGAAAATGCCAATTTAAATAAGTGGTGACATTTTCAAGTATCTACAACTTATACTTTTTGAATAATAACAAATATTTAAAATCGTTTGAGGATAAATCGTTATCGTTACGCTATTTCCTAAAAATTTAAAATTCAAACGCGCTTAAAATTTTTCCTATAATGATGCTACAAGTTTTCTCTATAGCTCCTTGAAGGAAAACTTATGAAAAACTTAGTGTTGTATTTTTAATCCTTAGTTATAAACACAAAAAATTTTATGATTTTTCAACTTCAAAATTACTTGCAAATTTTCGCATTTTCGACTGATTTCTTAAAAATTTGAACTATAAACGCTATTAAAAAAAAATTGTGACTAACGATTTTTAATTTTTTTTAGCTACAATAAGAACAACTTATAAGGAATCTTGTATTAAATTTTCAAAATTTTTTTATCGACACTTCAAAAAAAAATTCTCATAAAAATCGAAAATTTCTATAGTCTATAAATTACTCAAAAAAAGTCAAAAATTGTTGAAACTAGATTCATTTTGCTACAGGAAACCACCCCCAAAGTTTGAAATTGAAGCATTATTTTGACACGTTCTCGTGTACACAGACACAAGAAAAAAAAACACACAACATTGTAAAATCAATACATTCATCGCTCCGCTCAGAATCTAAAACAAAAATAATAAATTCAAGTCCTCAATTAAAAGGCTAATTATTATGCTACCTTTGCACAGTCAAAATACTGCAGCTATTTATTAAATCATTGAACTGATAATATATTAAATTAAACATAATACAATGTTTTTGTTAAACAGATGAAAATAATTTTTGCCGAATTCATAATTTATAAATATATATTACCTATACTAATTTAACCATTATTATTATTAATTATATTATAATACATTTTTACTAACATAAAATAAAAATGTCTATTTCTATAAATTATTATAATAAATAAATTATTACATACAAATTTCAAGCTTATCCCTAAAATAATTTAAATTTAAAATATTAATCAATTAATTTAATATAACTTTTAAAATTTTAAATTAAATTTAAATTTATAAAACTAAACATGAAGCCTTCTATTTTTGTGAACATAAAATTAAAATGACAAATGTTTTACTGAAATTATTTTATTAATTTGTATTTTTTTTTTATTTATTTATTTACTTTTATAGATACTCCAATAGAACCGATTAATCCGTGTTACCCATCACCTTGTGGACCAAATAGTCAATGTAAATCCATCAATAACCAAGCAATATGTTCATGTTTACCTACATTCATTGGAAGTCCCCCCGGATGTAGACCAGAATGTGTAATGAGTTCGGAATGTAAAAGTAATGAAGCATGTACAAACCAAAAGTGTTCTGATCCATGCGTAGCTGTTTGTGGACAAAATGCCGATTGTAAAGTTATAAATCATAGTCCGATTTGTACTTGTCGACCAAAATTCACTGGAGATCCATTCACTCATTGTTTCCCAGTACCAAGTAATTACTGCTATTTATTCATTTTAATATCAATATACTTACGTTTTACATTTTTCTAGTACCACCACCTCAATATTTACCTACTGAATATATTAATCCATGTATACCAACACCTTGTGGTCCGTACTCACAATGTCATGATAACCAAGGAGTTCCGTCATGCAGTTGTCTTCCTCAATACACCGGAAGCCCGCCAAATTGTAGACCAGAATGTGTTATTAATTCAGAATGCCCATCTAACAAAGCATGTATAAATGAACATTGTAAAGATCCGTGTCCGGGATCATGTGGTTATAATGCTGAATGTAATGTACTGAATCATACTCCAATGTGTGTTTGTCCATATGGAATGATCGGTGATCCTTTTACTAGTTGTTATACTAAACCACAAGAACGTAAGTGACGTTATTTTAATTTTCATATGCTCTAAAAGACTTTGTGATACAATTATTGTTAAAATATTTTAGATATACCAGTCGAAAACAGTGATCCATGTAATCCGTCACCTTGTGGACATAATGCGGAGTGTAATAATGGTCAATGTACTTGTTTATCAGAATATCAAGGAGATCCTTACATCGGTTGTAGACCTGAGTGTGTTATAAATAATGACTGCCCACAAACCAAAGCTTGCATAAATAGAAAATGTCGAGATCCCTGTCCAGGAATATGTGGTACAAACGCACTGTGTGATGTTTATAACCATATTCCAATGTGCAGATGCCCTGAAAAAATGTCTGGAAATGCTTTCTTAGAATGCAAGCCAATTGAAAGTAATACAACATTCATAAGTTTTATTAATACAATAATTAATTACTACTTCGTTTATATAGTTCAAGCTCAAGTTTATCCATGTAATCCCTCACCTTGTGGACCGAATAGTCAATGTAGAGAAGTCAATAACCATGCTGTATGTTCATGTATATCAAATTACATTGGATCGCCACCTCTGTGTAGACCAGAGTGTACTACAAATTCTGATTGTGATCAAAATGAAGCTTGTAGTAATCAAAAATGCAAAGATCCGTGTCCCGGAATGTGTGGCATAGGAGCTAAATGTCAAGTTATTAACCATAGTCCAATATGCAACTGTCCATCAGGATATACAGGAAATGCTTTTGTCCACTGCCATCCAATACGTAAGAATAATAATTAACTAAAAACAATATTGTAGGTTTCGTTATTATAAATAATTATTATACATCCTTAGAAGCGGCACCTGTTGAAGAATTTAATGAGAACCCTTGCGTACCATCGCCGTGTGGATTAAATGCTCAATGTCAAGACATTGGAGGTCAACCATCATGCTCTTGTTTACCTCAATTTATTGGGTCTCCTCCAAATTGTAAGCCAGAATGTATAATCAATAGTGAATGTCCATATCACTTGGCGTGTATAAACATGAAATGCCGTGATCCATGTCCAGGATCATGCGGCCACAATACAGAATGCAAAGTTATAAGTCACGCTCCGAAATGCTATTGTTTACCTGGGTATATTGGAAATCCAATAATACAATGCAATATACAACAAGCTGAACCAGTTCCTCAAGAATATATCAATCCGTGCCAACCATCACCTTGCGGTTCAAATGCAATATGCAAAGAGCAAAACGGTGCTGGTTCATGTACGTGTTTACCTGAATACTTTGGTGATCCATATAGAGGATGCATGCCTGAATGTGTGGTTAATTCTGACTGCCCACAAAATGAAGCTTGCAGAAGAAATAAATGTGAAAACCCTTGTCCAGGACTATGTGGTCAAAACGCAGAATGTCAAACAATTAATCATGTACCTATGTGTACATGTTCCAATGGATATACTGGAGATCCGTTCAAATATTGTTCAATTATTCCACCACAACGTAATTAAATTATACTTAATTAATTATCTTCTCAATAAATTAATTTACTATTTCTCTCATATAATAATGATATTTTTATAATTTTAGAAATTCCAATTGAGCCAACTAATCCGTGCAGTCCATCGCCTTGTGGACCAAATAGTCAATGTAGAGAACAAAATGGTCAAGCAATATGTTCATGTCTTCCAGAATATATTGGAAGTCCTCCAAGTTGTCGGCCAGAATGTGTAATAAGTACTGAATGTAATCGTGATAAGGCTTGTATAGGGCAAAAATGTAAAGATCCATGCCCCGGAATGTGTGGTCAAAATGCTAATTGTCAAACTATTAATCATAGTCCTATTTGCACATGTAATTCAGGATATACTGGAAATCCATTTTCTCAATGCTATCTACTACCAAGTAAATAAACAGTTATATTACTACTTTTAGTATTAGGATCTAATATATATTATATACCTTACCTTTATATCATAATATACTTTATCAACATATAAATTATATATTTAATTATTTTTCAGAGCCTATCATTCAACAAATTCCACCGGAACCATCAAATCCATGCATTCCAAATCCTTGTGGACCATATTCAATATGTCATGATCAAGGAGGATATCCATCGTGTTCCTGTTTAGCTCAGTATATAGGTACTCCACCAAATTGTAGGCCTGAGTGTGTTATTAGTGCTGAATGTCCTAGCAATAAAGCATGTATGAATGAAAAATGTAAAGATCCATGTCCTGGTTCTTGTGGGGTTGGAGCACTTTGTACTGTTAATAATCATACACCTAATTGTTACTGCCCAAGTGGATATATAGGAGATCCATTTAGTTTATGTATGCTAAAACCACCACAAAACGGTTAGTATATTATTTTATACATTTACTCAAAAACAATTTTATTTAAAATAATTCTAAAATTACTAGATCCTGAAATACCAAATATTGATCCATGCAATCCATCGCCGTGTGGTTCAAATGCAAACTGCAATGACGGTATTTGCACTTGCTTATCAGAATATCAAGGAGATCCTTATGTCGGATGTAGACCTGAATGTATAATAAACGATGAATGTGCTAGAAATAAAGCTTGCATTAAATATAAATGCAAGGATCCGTGTCCAGGAACTTGTGGTCAAAATGCAATTTGTGATGTTTATAACCATATTCCAATGTGTAGATGCCCTGAAGGAATGTCTGGAAACGCATTTATAGAGTGCAGACCTCAGCAAAGTAATAAATTATATTATTTATTTTAAGAAAATTTGATAATTTTAAATTTATATTTATAATTAATATTTATTTAATTATTTATAGTTTCTGTGGTACATGACTATTGTAATCCTTCGCCGTGTGGTCCAAATAGTATATGTCAAGAAATAAATCAACAGAGTGTATGCTCTTGTATAATTGGATATATCGGATCTCCACCAACGTGTCGTCCCGAATGCGTAGTTAATTCTGATTGCATATTGAGTAAAGCTTGTAGTAATCAAAAATGTCGAGATCCCTGCTCGGGAACATGTGGAATTAGTGCTAAATGTCATGTGGTTAATCATAATCCAATATGCAGCTGTCCTCCTGGTTTTACAGGCAATCCATTCGTGCAATGTAGTCAAATACGTAAGTTCTTATTAATTTAACAAATGTCATATTTAAAATTAACATTCGATGTTAATAAATGTTAATTTTTTTACTATAGCGGTTATTGAAGATGAACCCATTCGAAACCCATGTGTTCCTTCACCTTGTGGTCCATATTCCCAATGCCTAGTTCAAGGAACATCTCCATCATGTTCATGCTTGTCTGAGTATATTGGATCACCGCCAAATTGTCGACCTGAATGCGTTAGTAACAGTGAATGTTCATATAATTTGGCTTGTATAAATATGAAATGCAAAGATCCGTGTCCTGGATTATGTGGAGAAAATGCATTATGTCGTGTTATCAGTCACTCTCCAATGTGTTATTGTGTACATGGTTATACTGGAAATCCAATGGTTCAATGTGTGGTTCAACAAGGTATTTATCTTAAATTATATAAATTAGTAAATATATTCAATCGATAATCGTGCATTTCAGACGCAGTTGTAATAAGAGATGATCCACACCCATGTACTCCATCCCCTTGTGGAGCAAATGCACAATGTAGAGAACAAAATAATGCTGGCTCTTGTAGTTGTTTGCCTGGTTATTTCGGAAATCCGTATGAAGGTTGTAGACCAGAGTGCATTGTTAATACAGATTGCTCACCGGTTAAAGCTTGTATACAATACAAATGTCAAAATCCTTGTCCCGGAACGTGTGGTTTGAATGCAGATTGTCAAGTGGTTTACCATGTCGCATCATGCATTTGTAATCCAGGTTATACCGGTAACCCATACCAAGCCTGTAATGTCATGAGACCACAAAGTAAGTTCAGTATTATATTTGTATTTATTTAAGTAAAGAAGTTCTATTTTTCATATGAAAAAAAAGGTTGATATTGATAACAAATAATAAGTAATATTTAATAATATGATATAGAATTCTGAGTGGACCTATGAATTTATTAGTTCAATAATATATGTTTATTAGTACGTTTTAGAGCTAAAATCTTTCTTCGATTTTTGATTACAAATCTTATAAACTTTGATAAAGTACTTCGTCAACAATAAGAAAATCCCATTTATTTTTTTTTAAATATCAGGAAATTAAAAATATTTACATATTAATTATTAGTTTCAAATAAAAATAAATATTATATTTTGTTATTGGATACTTAAATCATTCCTCCATTACTAATTTTATCATTTACTTAAAGATTTCTCATATAAATAAGTTGTTCTTACACAAATCAAAAACATATTGTAAAGCACAATTTTTTTATTATTATTTTTTTTTTATAACCGTTTAAATAACATTTATCAATTTGATTTTAGTTACTCAAATGGAACCAATATACCCATGCACTCCATCACCGTGTGGTCCAAATAGCCAATGCAAAGAATTAAATAACCAAGCTGTATGTTCTTGTTTACCAACATTTATTGGAAATCCACCGATGTGTCGTCCTGAATGTACCACAAGTGCAGAATGTCCAACAAATTTAGCATGTGTAAACACGAAATGTGTAGATCCTTGTCCAGGAGTATGTGGACAAAGTGCAAATTGCAGAGTTATAAATCACAGTCCGTTGTGTATATGCAATTCAGGGTTCACAGGAGATCCGTTTTCTATTTGCTACCCAATACAAAGTAACTATATATAATTAATTCATTATTACAATAAAAGTTTCTAAAATAAATTATCATCAATTTAGATTCTCCAGAACCTCAACCACAGCCACCGATAAACCCATGTATACCATCACCTTGTGGTGCTTATTCACAATGTCAAAATTATGGAGGTTTTCCTTCATGTTCATGTCTTCCATCGTATATAGGATCTCCGCCAAATTGTAAACCAGAGTGCACAATCAATTCTGATTGTCCAAGTAATTTGGCATGTATTAGAGAGAAATGTAGAGATCCATGTCCAGGTTCTTGTGGTTTGAATGCGCATTGTCAAGTATTAAACCACATTCCTATGTGCATTTGTCCAGAAGGATATACTGGAGATCCATTTTTGAGCTGTTACATCAAACCAGAACGTGAGTATTAAAGAAACAAACTTAGTATTATATACTTGCATTTAACACATAACTTTATATATATATATGTATATATTTTTCATATATAAAATTGCATTTCATTAATTTAGCACCAATTCAACAAGCATTAGATCCTTGTAATCCTTCTCCATGCGGATCAAATGCATTATGCAATAATGGAATTTGTACATGTATTGCCGAATATCAAGGTGATCCCTATAGCATATGCAGACCAGAATGTGTTCTTAATAATGAATGCCCTCAAAATAAAGCATGCATACGAAATAAATGTATGGACCCATGTCCAGGAACTTGTGGTAAAAATGCTTTGTGTGATGTTTATAATCACATACCAATGTGTAGATGTCCTCAAGGAATGAATGGAAATGCATTTATTGAATGTTTAACATATCAAGGTATTAAAATAAAGTTTATAAATGTATTATAAAATACTAATGTTTTTTTTTTTAATTATACATAAAGCTCCAATTGAAACAAACCCATGCCAACCGTCACCATGTGGTCCTAACAGTCAATGTAGAGAAGTTAATGGCTATTCAATGTGTTCTTGTCTTATTGGATATTATGGAACACCACCAACTTGTCATCCTGAATGTTCTATTGATTCTGATTGTAGTCAAAATCGAGCATGTTCAAATCAGAAATGCCGTGACCCATGTCCAGGAGCTTGCGGAGAGAATGCGCAATGCCACACTATAAGCCATAGACCACACTGTATATGTCCTCCAGGTTTCACCGGCAATGCATTTTCCAGATGCTATATACAACAATGTAAGATAAAGATTTAAGTTTAAGTAAAAAATTTTTTTACATTTATATTTTACTGTTTATTTAGTGCCGCCAGAACCAATACGCAATCCATGCGTACCTTCACCCTGTGGCCCAAATTCTCAATGCCAAGTTATTGGAAATTCTCCATCATGTTCATGTGCACTCGACTATATTGGATCGCCACCAAACTGTCGACCAGAGTGTATCAGTAATAATGAATGTTCTTATAATCTTGCCTGTATCAATATGAAATGTAAAGACCCGTGTCCCGGTTCGTGTGCTTCAAATGCTATATGCAAAGTAATTAGTCATACTCCAAGATGTAGCTGTCCACCGGGTTATAATGGTGATCCATTCACACAATGCATATTACAACAAGGTAAATAATATTACATAGTTTTAACTTTAATATAACACAGTCAACTGTATAATAAATATTTTATTTTTTTTTTTAGCGGAACCAATTCAAGAAATAATAAATCCTTGTAGACCATCGCCATGCGGTCCCAATGCATTATGTAAAGAACAAAATAATGCTGGTTCATGCATTTGTCTACCAGAATATTATGGAAATCCTTACGAAGGATGTCGACCTGAATGTATGGTTAATACTGACTGTAATGCTAACAAAGCATGCATGGCAAACAAATGTAAAGACCCATGTCCAGGAACTTGTGGCAGTAATGCTAAATGTCAAACTATCAATCACATACCAATGTGCACATGTTTACCTGGTTATGTTGGAGATCCATTTAAATACTGTCAAATTATACAACCACAACGTAAGTATAAATAGTAAAACTTACAAGTTTATAACAAATCACAATTTTTGATTTATCTAAAAATTTAAACAATATTATTTTATATAGAAGTTGAAATTGTACCAAGTTATCCGTGTATTCCATCTCCGTGTGGTCCAAATAGTTTGTGCAAAGAGAATAACGGACAAGCAATTTGCTCGTGCTTGCCATCTTATATAGGAACTCCGCCTGGATGTAGACCTGAATGTGTCACTAACGCTGAATGTATGCAAAATAAAGCATGTATTAATCAAAAATGTATAGATCCTTGTCCGGGAACATGTGGACAAAATGCATATTGTCAAACAATAAACCATCATCCAATATGTAAATGTAGCCCTGGTTACACGGGTAATCCATCTACATATTGCTCTTTGATACAATGTAAGTCTACCTATTAATAATAAAAATTTTAGTATCGAATTAAAATGCCAACTACTTGATACAATGATAGTAATAGTTTTTAGCATATTGCAATAAAAAATAATAATAGTAGATAAATCTTTATAAATTATATTTATATATTATAATACTATAGTATTATTATTTATCAAAGTAATATATATTTTACATGATAAAATCGGTTTTTTGAAGAAATTACTAAAAAAATCTACTAAAACTGTCATAATATGTCGAACAAGAAGTTTTTTTACGACGTTCATATAATAAATTCCATTAAACATATTATTAAAAATTAATTTTTACAATTAATAAATATTTTTAAATAATTTTTCAGATGTACCCCAAGACACACCTGTTGTTGTTAATCCTTGCTCACCTTCACCTTGTGGTCCTTATTCTGAATGTATAGCATATGGAAACTCTCCATCTTGTTCATGTTTACCGATGTATGTTGGTAGTCCACCAAACTGTAGACCTGAATGTGTTGTTCATGCCGAATGTCCAAGTAATATGGCTTGCATAAGAGAAAAATGCAGAGATCCGTGTCCCGGATCTTGTGGTTTAGGATCACAGTGCAATGTAATTAATCATGTGCCAATTTGTACATGCCCGACTGGTTATACAGGAGATCCATTTGTCAGCTGTTATATAAAACCAAGCCCACGTAAGTCTAAAAAAATCACTGATCAATTTAAGCATACAACTTATAAATATTTTTATATGTTTAGCACCAAAACCACAATACACAGATCCATGCTATCCATCTCCATGTGGACCAAGTGCTACATGTAATAATGGAATTTGTTCATGTATACTTGGATACCAAGGTGATCCCTACCGGGGTTGTCGACCAGAATGTGTTTTGAATGAAGATTGTGCCAAAGACAAGGCATGTGTGAAAAATAAATGCGTTAATCCATGTATAGGAACCTGTGGAAATAATGCAATTTGTAATGTTTATAACCATATACCAATGTGCCATTGTCCATCTGGAATGACTGGAAATGCTTTTATCGCATGTCATCAAATAATATTGCAAGAACCAGTAATACAAAATCCATGTTCGCCTTCACCATGTGGTCCAAATAGTCAATGTCGAGATGTTAATAATCAACCGATTTGTACATGCATACCTACTTTCTTTGGCTACCCTCCCAATTGTCGACCTGAGTGTACAGTTAATTCGGATTGTTCTATGAACACCGCTTGTTTAAATCAGCGATGTAGAGATCCGTGTCCAGGAACTTGTGGTATGAGTGCAGAATGCCAAGTCGTAAATCATAATGCAATATGTAGTTGTCCACTACATTTAACAGGAGATCCATTTTCGAAATGCTACTATCCGGGTAATTAAAACATTTCTTAACTTGAAGCATTTAGTTTATTTTTAACGTGAAATAAATAATTGACATACACATTATTTTATTACAGTTGTATCAAAACCACAACAAGATCCAATCAACCCTTGCGTACCAAGTCCGTGTGGACCTTACTCAGAATGCCGTGTAACTTCAAACACTTATACTTGTACATGTTTACCAAACTACCAAGGTTCACCTCCACAGTGCCGTCCAGAATGTATTTCGAATAGCGATTGTAGATATAATTTAGCGTGTATCAATATGAAGTGCAAGGACCCATGTATCGGTTCATGTGGTTTAAATACTGAATGCCATGTGTATAACCACATACCTCAATGCACTTGTCTTCAAGGATTTGTTGGAAATCCTTTCGTATCATGTCATATTTATCAAACACCACGTAAGGATTATTTGTGTTTCTATCACACTATCAATAATAATTTGTTTTTAATAACTAATTTGATCTACCACAGCAAACACCAAAACTACATCTATAATACATTATTTTACGTTAAGATAATCTATTTTAAGTTAGATTTTAAGTATAGATATGTATTATTAGTCATAAGTATATTTTTAAATCTCCAAACCTCAGCTAATAAAATTCAGCGTCGTCTCTAGTTTAGTTTTAATTAAATATTTTGAACAATGGTTTGTAAAATGTTTGAAAAATGCATGTTTATAGATAGTTTTGCATGGTTTTATAAATCTATTGCACGGTTATTATGTATTTGCATGATAGTTATTTGTTTTATACCCAAGTATGAACGAATACCAACATCATACATAATATATATAATTTTTTTTACTCATAAAAATACATTATCTAAATTATAGCTGTTCAACCAACACCAACATCACCGTCAGATCCTTGTTACCCCTCACCATGTGGACCTAATGCTAGATGTCGTGTTGAGAACCAGAATGCTATTTGCGAATGTTTACCAGAATATCAAGGAAATCCGTATGAGTCTTGTAGACCAGAATGTCTTGTTAGCTCTGATTGCACCATGAACAAGGCTTGTATTAGGAATAAATGTCAAGATCCATGTCCTGGTACATGTGGCATATCTGCTATATGTTTTGTGTCAAACCATATACCAATATGTTCATGTCCAGAAAGTTTAACTGGTGATCCTTTCCAAATGTGTCACCCAATACCAGTTAGAGGTAATAAGTTCTTAAATTCCTAATCATAATATTTGACCATTTATGCCAATTTTTATATTAACTTATTAAATATTCATATAATATAGTATACTATATTATTATAAATTATTTTTATATTAATATGTTTATTTTATTTTAATTTTTAAATAATTTAATAGATCCAATTCCATCTGATCCATGTGTCCCATCACCTTGTGGACCAAATACTCATTGTCGTGTAATGAATGGTGCTGCTATTTGCGAATGTTTACAAGGCTACGAAGGATCTCCGTCAACTAGTGGATGTCGACCCGAATGTGTGATTAGTCCTGATTGTCCTCGTAATAGGGCTTGTGTGAACAATAAATGTGTCGATCCATGTATTGGAGTATGTGGATATGAAGCAATTTGTCAAACTATTAACCACAGCCCAGTTTGCTCTTGTCCACCACCCACTATAGGAGATCCATTTGTAGAATGTAAACAACAACCAGGTAAATATTATATTATTTTTTAAATTATCGTATTATTAATGTAACTTATTCACGTACAAATATTCTAACACACATAATACCTCACAGCTTTGCCAAGTGACCCGTGTAACCCGTCACCATGCGGTAGCAATGGACAGTGTAGAGTAATTGGAAAAGTTGCATCTTGTGTTTATCCGGAGTGTATTATTAACCAAGATTGTCCAAGAGATAAGGCATGTTTCACACAAAAATGTCAAGACCCGTGTCGAGATGTTTGTGGATTAAACGCCATTTGTCAAGTAGTAAATCACAATGCTCTGTGTTCATGTCCTCCGGGATACTATGGAGAACCAAAACAACAATGTATAATACAACGATCACCAGGTAAAAAAAAAATAATCAAACATAATATATAAAAACTATATTTTCATTTAATTATTTAATTCAAAAATAAATTCGGTTTATTTTTATACAAATAAAATTAAAATAATATTATTTCTAAAAGCCGATGGTGGAAATAGTAGTCCTTATCTTATAGTATAAAAAATGTAATGATTTTTTTTAAAGTGATTAAATGTGTTAAAAAGTATCACTGAAAAATAAAATTATCAAGCAACTTAAAAAAATAATAAAATAAATTGGTAACAGGGTAGTTTTTTTAACAATCAATTATTTTTATCTTATATTTATCTTACAAATTAAAATTATTTAAGTTTTTATAAAAATACGAAAAACCATAGTTGCTTACACCAATATTAAAGGTATCTTTTTCTAAATTCTAAATTCTGTTTTATATTTAATATTTTTTTATTTTAAACAATTTCATATTAATATTTTAATAATTATTATTTGATTCATTTTAATGAGTATTATAATAATTATGACTAAAATCAACACTAAAAAATTCATAACAATTTAAATTTATAAAAACTAAAAATAAAAATATTGTCTCGTCATTTTCTTCTTAATTTTATGGTTTGATTTATATCAAGATTTTTATGAATTTTTTAATTGGAAATATTTTTAACAGTATTATCGAATATGTGACTAATTAGTTTTGTTTGTAAAATTATTTTATAGAACCTAAGCCAGAGTGTACTACTGATGGCGAATGTTCAAACGACAAAGCGTGTATAAATTATGCCTGTAAAAACCCGTGTCAAGAATCAAATACTTGCGCAAGAAACGCATTATGCTACGTTCAACAACACAGATCAGTGTGTGTGTGCAGAGATGGAATGACTGGAAATGCTCAAATACAATGTGTAGAAGGTAAGCTCGAATCAACGGAATATGTTTGGTTATAAATCTAAAACTAATTTATGATTTTTCCCAGTTGGTTGTCGTGCTGATACCGATTGTCCACCAGAAAAATCATGTGTTAATGGAGATTGCATTGACCCATGTACTTACACTCATTGTGGTATTAACGCCCTTTGTCGAACTGATGGGTATCACAGAGCTCGATGTTATTGCCCTCCCTCATATGAAGGAGATCCATTTGTAGAATGTAGAAGACCTGAATGCGTTGTTGATTCAGACTGTCCATCAACATTAGCTTGCAGAAATCAACATTGTCAAAGTCCATGTGATTGTGCCCCAACTGCGCTATGTAATGTAGTGAACCATGTGGCCTCATGTAGGTGTCCACCGGGTTACATAGGAAATCCTCATACATCTTGTACTTTAAGTATGTATATTTTTAATATTTTAATGTTTTATAATATATTGCAACTTATTCATCAAATATCTTTTTTTTATTGCTATTATTATTATTAGCTCCACTTGCTATTCCACCTCAGTGCACAATGGACTCCGACTGTGCAAGTAAATTGGCATGTTTCAACGAACAATGCAAAAACCCATGTTATGAAATAAAACCATGTGGACCAAATGCAGAATGTATTGTAGTAGATACGTTGCCTCATAGAACTATGTCATGCCAGTGTATTCCAGGTTATGTTGGCGATGCCGACATTCAATGTAAACTAGGTAATGAAAATTATTTTCAAAATAAATTTAAATGTATAAATATTTCACAAATTAATTATTATATATGCGTATTTAAATTTCAGCTAATAACAGTATAACAAAATAACATTACTAATTAATTCTATATTTTATGTGATTTCAGATTATAGCTGCTTATCTATTCCTTATAAAATATCCTCTAAAATATATTCATTTTTAGTAACACATCGAAATTTATATAAATATATAATAAAATATAATCATATGTGCTAATATGTTTTGTCAATCCCTTCACTTCCATTAGCTATCTTTCTGTTGTATATACATAAATTATATAGATTGACTACATATTTAACAACTTTTTTATTGTTACAGGCCAAAAAAATTATAATTGTATGTATGTATAATTTACTAAAGTGTGTTTTATTTTAGGTGCTCCGTCATCGGTAGGTTGTACCTCTAATGACGATTGCCAGCCAACAGATTCATGCTTAAACCGTCAATGTGTTAATCCATGCACTATATCCAACCCTTGTTCATCTACTGCGCTGTGCACAATCAATAATCACAAAGCTGTTTGTAAATGTCCAGATGGCCTTTCTGGTGATCCATTCATCAGTTGTTACAAAGGTAAGGACATTTATAATTACCATGCATAGGGAAACATCCATAATTTAAAAATTACGTAACTTGATTGTACTTTTAAAAATTATTATAGTACCGCTAGCTACTCCAGAATGTACAACAGATTCTGAATGTCCAAGTTCTAAAATATGTGCCAACCAATATTGCCAAGATCCATGTCAAATATCAAAACCATGTGATCCTACCGCTGAATGTGTTACAATTAACCATCGACCAATATGTAATTGTCCAAACGGATGGGCAGGAAATCCTCAAATTCAGTGCTATAAACGTAATATATATTTTTCTGAAATTTTCAACCTTAATGATGAATGGCAAACAAAATTTATTTTTTTGTATGTTTCAGCGGGTTGCAAGGCCGATAGCGATTGTGTTTATGATAAGGCGTGCATTAACAATAATTGTTTGAACCCATGTTCTACTCAGAGTTGTGGTCACGGAGCTGAATGTATTGTACAAGCTCACAAAGCTCATTGCATCTGCCCGGCTGGTACACAAGGTTCACCAATGGTATCTTGCGTATCAGTAGTATGTCAATATAATGAAGACTGCGCTGACCATGAAGCATGTGACAGATTAAACAGAAGATGCAGACCTGTATGTGAACAAGACACTTGTGCTGAGCAAGCAACATGTTTAGCCCAAGCTCACCAACCGACATGCACATGTCTGAATGGCTTCCAAGGAAATCCTTACATTGAATGTATAGGTAAGTAAAACAGAAATATCAGTGTTATGTTTCAGTATTTTACTAACTTTTAATTTATAATAGAATCAAGATTACCATCAATAACTCCTGAGTGCACAACTGATTCTGATTGTCCATCACAACATGCTTGTGTAAATCAGAGATGCCAAAACCCATGTACTATCTCTGTACTCTGTTCACCAGATCAAGAGTGTCATGTTCAAGATACAGTCCCATACAGAACTGTTATGTGTCAATGTAGATCAGACACTGTAGCTACCATTGATGGCCGCTGCAAACCAATAGGTAAACTTTTTGTGGTTCCACGACAACTTACTTATCTACTTATCAACTTATTTATATATCCAAACTACCAATCCGATAACAATATGTAGTTAAATATGCAAATACTTAATATTTTTCTAGCAACTATCATATATTTAAATATTTTTTTATAAACATTAAACATTTATTTATTTTTTTTACATCAAACCAGCAACTATATTTAATCCAATACATTATATTGTTCAAAAAAAAAAAAATAATAATAATAATAATAATAATATAAAATTAAAAAATTTTTCAGTTCCCATTACTCCTCAATGTAAAAGCGATCAAGAATGTCAATTATCAGAAAGATGTGTAAATCAAGGATGCATAGAAGCATGTCGAATCGACCCATGTGGTATAAACGCTCAATGTATCTCCCAAAACCATCAAGCTGCGTGTTCGTGTCCACCAGGATACACAGGCAACCCACACACAGAATGCTCACTTCGTAAGGGTTAACTTATATAAAACAAAATATACATACCTCGTTATTATTTATTTATATTTAACTATTAACGCTGTACATTTTATTAGAACAATCGATACCAATATTACCACCTTCGCCTGAATGTACGAAAAACGATGACTGTCCATCCGACACAACTTGTTTCAACCAAAGATGTGTTAGTCCGTGCACTTTAGGAGACAGTTGTGGCCGTGGGTCATTCTGTCATACTCAAAACCACCAACCCGTTTGCAGATGTCCCAACGGTTATATCGGTGATCCTCGCATAGCATGCACTCCGCGTAAGAACTATATTTTATTTATATATATATATATATATATATATTGGTGTAATTGAATAAATTACAATATTTATAATTCATGTTAATAGCATCGTCGGTGGCAACCGTTGGATGTGTGTCAAGCACTGATTGTAGTGCAGAGGAATCATGTATCAACAGATTGTGTGTGAGTCCGTGTAATTGCGGACCCAACTCGGATTGTAAAGTTAATAATCATTATCCTAGTTGTATTTGTAAACCTGGGTATTATGGAAATCCTCAACAAGGCTGCATAAAAAGTAAATACACTTTTTTAAAATGTCAATCAAACTATACTCAACACAGTATCATTACTTATAATAATAATAAAATAATTTTAAACAATTCCAGTGGGATGTACATCTGATGATCAATGTGCTTATGATAAACAATGTTATAACGGCGAATGTGTTCCACCATGTTTATTGAGTGATCCTTGTGCACCAACTGCAAAATGTTACGGTGATAATCACCGAGCTGCGTGCCAATGTCCACCGGGTTACTTTGGAAATCCGTTTGATAAATGTGAAAGAACTGAATGTACATATGACGTGGACTGTCCAACAGATCGAATGTGCTTTGACCAGCATTGTATCAATCCGTGCACAGAACACGGCACTCCGTGTGCATCAAACGCCATCTGCTCTGTCAGAAACCACGCCGCAACGTGTAGATGTCCAGAAAATTTCCCGATGGGAGATCCAAATACTTATTGTGAACGTTTACCACCACCTCTATTTGGTGAACCAGAATGTAAAATTGATGTGGATTGTACCAGTCGTCTTGCATGTATCAAAGAAAAATGTGTGAATCCGTGTCAAGAAATTAAACCCTGCTCGAATAGTGCTATGTGCACAGTTTTGGACAGTGTACCAGTTAGAACAATGACATGTACATGTTCCGAAGGATGGGTACTCGATGAAAGTGGTGAATGCAGACCAGGTTAGATTTCATCTTTAATAACTATGTATATTTTTTTCTCAAATAATTTTTTTAAATATATATTTTTTTTACAGTCATTGTTTCCTCACCACCTGGTTGTACTACCAACGATGATTGCCCGTCTAACGAAGCATGTCTTAACAGACAGTGCCGCAATCCTTGCAATTGTGGTACAAACGCCCAATGTTTCGTTCAAAATCACCATCCAGTTTGTTCTTGCTTGGAAGGTTACGATGGAAATCCAAACTTTGCTTGTAGAATAGGTTTGTATATTATAGAACTGACTGTTATATATTAATATTCAGGGCTCATTTTAACTGTATTGTTATTTATTTCAATTGATATGGATACAAAATCGAGAAGTTTATTATGTTTATAGTTTCTGTAACCAGGCATTAAGCTTTTACAATTGTGATTGGATGATTCTCTGTTTTTGATCTATTAAATGTCATAATATATTGCCTTCCTCCCTACTGTTGTAATAAAATAATAACATGATGACTTATAACATATAAATATATATATATATATATATATATATATATATATCCATTATCTATATTACGTACATATAATCGTATTATAGTATAACATCATCACAAATATCCCATACGGAGCGGGGGCCGTGAAATGCAGAGTTAACAAAATAATTATTAATGAGACAACGGCAACGAGGAGAGCGAAGGAGGCGGAGAGTCGTGGTGTGTTACGACTCAGTGACCAGTCATTTTTTTAATATTTTTCTTGTTTATTTTATATATATTTTATTTTGAGTTAATAAATAATTTGTTCACTTTTGTAAAAGGGCTTATACTTCTTGAGAGTGATTAATTCTCGAAGTACGCACTAAAGCGTTTGTGGCGAGAAAAAGACACTTATAAAAAAATAGTAAGACATTATAATACTATTTTTC
>VUJU01000039.1:185055-236648 GCA_009835225.1 Aphis craccivora
CTGGAAAATAGTACTATTGTGTCTAGGCCAAAGAGAATCCACTCTCAAACATCCAGTACTCGTTATCGTGGTCAGTTGATTGAGAGTAAAGCAACCTTAGAGTTATATAGTATAAACCCTCGTAGAATCTTACAAAACTAGTCTTTGTGCAGTACTCGTTATCGTGGTCACCAAAGATTGGTTGCGTAAGCTCTTACTGCAGGTATCTATATTTACTTGTTTGACGGTTTGGACATTGGAAGCCGAAATACCTATAGTATACGTCAGGTTCTGCCACGGCGTATACGACACTACAAACCCATTACAGTTTAATGATCACACTATCAGGCATAAATATCCTACCACAGGAATACTAAAAAATCCTTGACTTTTAGATTGTAACATAATTCAACGTTTCATTAATCATAATGATATTTTTATTTTTAGTGGGATGTAAGAGAAATTCCGAATGTGAATCCGGCAAGGCCTGCATCAACGGACACTGTTTAAATCCGTGCATAGTAGAAGATCCATGTGGCCCGAATGCCGAGTGTTTCACGGTTGCCAGTCGCCCTGAGTGTCGGTGCAAGAGTGGTTATCGGGGTAACCCATACGACAGGTGCCTGGTGATTGGTTGTCACAGCAACAACGACTGTCCCAATGACCGATCATGCATCAACGGGCAGTGTATCAATCCGTGTGTGTACGAACACCCGTGTTCGTCACAAGCCGAGTGCAAAGTACAAAACCATTTCGCTCTGTGCCGTTGTCCCCCTGGAATGGTGGGCAATCCATATGTGGCCTGCAGACAGGAAGCTCAACCTGAATGCAAAGAAGACGCCGACTGTCCATCGCTGTTGGCTTGCTTTGACAGTGTGTGTCGTAACCCGTGTACCGCGCTGGAACCGTGCAAACGACCAGCTGAGTGCGTGGTGATAGATTCGCTGCCAGTCAGGACGATGATCTGTGAATGTCCCAGCGGTTACGTAAGCAGCGGCAGTGGTACTTGTAAGATCACGCCACCGATGACGGCTGTAGCCTGTACTGCGGACACGCAATGTCCATCGGACAGAGCTTGCCTTAACGGTAGGTGTATAGATCCTTGCAACTGCGGACCGAACTCTGAGTGTAGAGTATGGGACCACAAGCCAGTTTGCTCTTGTCTGGCTGGATTCGATGGCAGCCCGGAAATCGACTGTTCGAGAGGTATGACTACACACGTCTTTAATTTTTTATTGACTATAAACTGAGATGTTAAATAATTTTTACCGTGCTCCAAAAAACAACGAATAATAGAAACCTAATTTACATATAATAATTGATTAAGTTATATGTTAAGACCCTTAACGAAATAATTTTCAACTCATCTGTTTTATAGACTTTATTAATAATTGTGACACGCGATAAAACGTTGTACTCTACTATTGACAGGATGAAACCTTTTGCTTTATAATGTGTTTACTCCATCACACCTGTCCTGTAGCGAATTTTCTTTGACTGCAAGTAAAAAGAACTTTTCTGTACTTTCAGCCGGTTGTCGAAGCGAATCCGACTGTTCTGGTCAACACACCTGTGTCAATCGCATTTGTGTGGCTGTGTGTGCCGCGGACGGTAGCAGTTGCGGAACAGCGTCCGAATGTTACGGCATCAACCATCAAGCCGTGTGCGAATGTCCGCCCGGAATGTCCGGAAATCCACAGATAGCCTGCGTGGTCGCCGGCTGTCGGTCGGACACGGATTGTCCCAGCGACAAAGCATGCATTAACACCAAATGTATCGATCCGTGTACTAGAAATAATCCATGCGTCAAGCCAGCTGAGTGTACAGTGTACAACCACCGCACTGATTGCGCTTGTCCACCAGGTTACATTGGAAATGCCGGAACTACTTGCAAAAAGAGTACGTATTCAGACAACGTTAAAGCGTCTTAGCTCAAAGCGGAAATTAATTTTATAACCTTTTTTTTTTAGTCGAAACTGGATGTCAAAGCGACTCTGATTGTCCATCACAAACGGGTTGCATTAATAAACTGTGTGTGAGCCCGTGCGACGCTTCATCGCCGTGTGGAATAAACTCGAAATGTAAAGTTCTAGACACTTTCCCGATAAGAACAATGACGTGCGAATGTCTACCGGGTACTCAAGGAAATGCAGCCATAAGATGTGACGAAGGTAAGATATTTTTTCAACGAAAATTGAGGATTACTTTAGCATAATAAAACTTTACCAAAGATCAAATAAATTCTAAATAAATCTATTGACGTTATGAAAAACAACTTACTTCCGATAACTTTTATAAAAATTGATTTAAATCGATGGTCAATATATATCTAAATCTAGCATTTTAAGAAAAACATATCGTTTACGTATGTAGCTTAGAATCAAAACGAATTATATTAACAATAATATCTAATAGATAATGCCGTAATAGCAGGTATTATAATACGAAATATTTAGTATAGGTATTATATAAATTATTTCTAAGATAATAATAAATCATATTTCCACAAGACTACCTATATAAATGAAAAAAATGAAATTTATTTTTAGGATACATACATAAACATAAATATAAATATTGTGTTTTGTGGGTGTGTGTATGTATATAGTAACAACTATCAATGTATTAAATGTTTTTCGTTTAATCGTTTAAACCCGTTTTAACAACGTGTATAGATTTTAATACATTTTTTATGTATTAAGTACGTTATAATATTTAACGTTTCAAACCCTCTGTCTAAAATATTTTGTCATAATGTATTACGTTATAATATAATAATAACATGTGGATTTATTTTCCTTCAGTTTCAAAATGTCCAATTGACAAAGGCTACGTAAGAAACGATGATGGAGAATGCGTATGTCCACCGGGCACGGCCCTAAACCAAGAAGACGAATGCCGTAGATGTGTAGTCGAGCTGGGATACAAGATCGATGAACGCGGCCATTGCGTGTGCGCTCTGGATAGAGGATTGATCATTGACGAAAGAGGACGTTGCATATGTCCAACTGAACACGGTTACAGTTTGAACATCTACGGACAATGTGTACCGAGTATGTAGACGAACACTATTCTATGATAATAATTATTATAACACTTTTTTCAATTAATACCGTTGTCCTGTATTAATTATTGTTGATTCACTTTATTGAAATTTTTATATAAAATAAAAAAAATTTCAGAAAACACGACACAACTTAGAACGGACTTCCCAAGACCGGACATGGTTGTCACGTGTTTGTCCGACGGAGTGCAAGTGGAAATCCATATTACAGAAAAAGGATTTAACGGAGTGCTTTACGTGAAGGGTCACAGTAA
The DNA here is from genome assembly GCA_009835225.1 of Aphis craccivora. Classification (NCBI taxonomy): domain Eukaryota; kingdom Metazoa; phylum Arthropoda; class Insecta; order Hemiptera; family Aphididae; genus Aphis; species Aphis craccivora. Next base: position 188,353 of record VUJU01000039.1, read on the forward strand.
GAACGAACAGTGTAGACGAGTCGTATCGATGGCACCAGACTCGTCACCCAGAACTGAAATATTCAAAGTCAGCTTTGGAAATTGTGGACTTATACACATCAACGTGAGTTTAACAAACGATATGTGTTAATTTGTATTTTTTTACTCGCGGGCATGTCGTAATATTCAAATTGTATGCGTAATATCATCACCGACAATGAAAATTACTGTTCCTAATAGTCCTATGCTAATGACACAATTTCTTGCGTACAACAGGGCCAGGCTAGTTTTGTATTAGTCATACAGAAACATCCGAAATTGGTGACTTACAAAGCCCAAGCCTATCATATACGATGCGTGTACAACACTGGAGAACAGAACGTCACGCTCGGCTTTAACGTGTCCATGTTAACCACGGCTGGTACAATAGCGAATACCGGACCACCGCCTACGTGTCTGATGAAGATCGTCACGCACACTGGACAAGAAATCGACTCAGCCGAAATTGGTGACAACTTAATGTTACAAGTGGACGTCCAGCCGTCAAGTACGTGTTAAAACGATTTATATAGAACAATATGTTTATTGTTTAAAAATTAATATCGGTCACGTATTGTGTACCAACTACCAAGATATTATTAAGTTGTCGATGTGTTTGATAATAAATAAATTATAACTTCCGATTAATATTTAAAAATATTTAAGACTTCTAATATTAATATTTGGACTTTTGTGGCCGAACTTTGTCACATTATCATTTCCGTCGCCAATGAAAATGTATAATGGCCTATCCTTGTATTGTAGGCATCTACGGAGGGTACGCCAGAAGCTGTGTTGCCAAAACCATCGAAGACAATGTCGAGAACGAGTATATAGTAACCGACGAGAATGGATGCGCGACCGACCCGACAATATTCGGCGAGTGGGACTACAACGCGGATACCCAATCTCTGTTGGCCGGTTTCAACGCGTTCAAATTCCCAAGTTCCGACAACATACGATTCCAATGTAACATACGCGTGTGTTTCGGCAAATGCCAACCGGTACGTATTACTACTAAGTGTAGGTAGGTACAACATAAATGAAATTTCCACCGACAGTGTTCATCGTTTCGACCGATACGTGTCGGCCGCCTTAAAAAAAAAAAGTATATAAATACCTACCTACATTTGAAAACACTTTCGCATAGTTTTAAAAATTATACCACATTAAATATAATGTTTTGGATAGTGTACCTATAGTTTTCTGCTCGCAGCCAAATTTAATTTATTCGTATTCAGTTTTTTTTAATGTTTAAGTTTACTTCGAGGTTATATTTTTAAATACTTCGACTGTTTAAGGAGTGTCCTATAAACTTATTTTTTTTAAATTAGAACCTCACCCCTCCTATTACGTAAATTGTTAAGCAATAAGCATATAATTTTATTTTTTAAATGTTAAAAATAAAATATAATATGTACCTACCTAATATTTATTCTATAACTTATTTCACTAGACATTTTTTTTTTTTTTAATTAATAAATACCTACTAGTAGATTAATATTAATTAAAAATCATCATAACCTGCGTACCGTTATGGATCTCATAGAATATAGGTAACATTTAATAACTCAGAAACTACTGATTTTAAACTCGATTTACATATAATAATATCAATATTTGAAGAAAAAATCATATGCTTAACAATTTATGGTAAAAGAGTGTAATTTTTATTTTAAAAAATTATAATAAGTATTGCTATAAAACATTTAAGTTTTTGAAAATAAATTATAGACCATCGAGACTATATACTATATAGGTATCTATAATCCATATCATACCTAAAGTAAAATTAAAAACTAATATATGAATAAGTAGTTAATTAAAGAAAAAAATCGCTGGTGAGTATATGCGCTAGCAGTATAATAAATTGTATTATATAATTAACAATACGGTTAGATAAAACTGCTCCAGCCTCCAGCCGCAGGCATGAGACAACAGTCAACAATGACGAATGTGCCTTCACAATTTATTCAGTATTGTCTATAGACGCGTACCGACGATGTAGCGATGGGGTGGGGCGAAACAATAACGATTTGTACATACGATCAGTAGTCCCCACTGTCATTATGCGCGTCTAATAAGGCTATATTAGGAGGTAGGTGTGTAGAGATCATACCTCGGTGTTTATAGTTATACCAAATTTTTATATCGTCGCACAAGATCGTCAACAAAAAACATGAGTCTAAATGTCTAATGCACCGTCTAATCAAAATCTCGGTTTAGGAAAATTCTTTGTCTCAAATATTCCTGCATTACTCCCCTCTGCTGTTTTTTAACGAATACCTACAGGCACACATGACTTAATAATTTTAGCAAATCGACGTAGCAAAAAAAGTGTAAGGACAGTCGACAGGTGATTGATTTTTTGCTGAAAGTCCCACGTTTGCTCATCCCAAGCCACTACGTGTCTATACGCTTCTACGCCGTTTTATAACTAGTCGTTCTTTCCTTGCTTGCAGGTAAATTGCCGCGGATACAACGCGTTTGGAAGACGCAGGAGACGTGAAATATCTAAAAACAACGAACCAGACGATGATGCACTCGAGTCTGTCCAAAAAGGACAACTGAGAGAAGAGATCACGATCGAATCGAACGCCATTTTAACGTTCGAACGCAGGGAAGAACGACTGATGGATCCGACTGAAGGTACGTTGTATAACATTATTTCATTCGGCTGTTATAATACGCACCACCTACTGTAATGTTAATATTATATACCTACGTCATCGTTGACCGTTATGTGGAGAGCTAGATCAAAAGCCCGTCAACGATTTTATTTCTAAAATACAGATTTGTCGTTCTCGATTTTCTCCACGCCAAATAAACCTATTCGGTTGACGTCATCGACGATAAGAGTTATATCCGATTACGTTTGACCCACTCTCGTTGACTTTTACTTTCCCCGGTCTTGCCTATCACCCGTGCAGGACGTGGGTAATAATAATAATATATTCACATCATTGTTGTATTCGTAACTTTAATATTATATCATAAACTGATGCAGCTGATAGTGCAGCATGCGCCACAGTTTTTTCTTGGTTTGAGAAACAAGACCAAAATATTATTACAATTTTCTTAAATATTATACTATAAACTATACCTAATCAATAATCATAGTTTAATAATAGTAATAATAATAATATACAAATAAGAGGAATATTCCGAATCAGTTGATTACAGTTTTATATTGAAACATATTATGTGTTCAATATTTAATTTTAGAATACAAACTCTAAGTATATTGCGATTTTTCGAGTGCAACAGTTGCTGCCCCTTATTAGTCTGCTGGCTTTTTTCGAGAATGTCGGCAGATCCCGGTAAAGTTATTTTATAAGAATCGTGTACCCACCAATTGTACTTATACAACATTCTAAAAATAAATAAAAATTATTATCCAGTGTTGGACAATTTGGCATTTACCTATTCATATCATAATTTAAAACTATATATCTTAATCGGTATAATCATCGATATATAGAGATGGAGCTATATTATGCGTACAGTGCGTACACTATTAAATTTTGATCATTTTGGTAAAAAAAAAATATGTCACATAAATTTTTTTAAGCTGTAGAAATCTGCCCCGGACGCCTTTATACATTACATAACGACCAAAATACTTTTATAAAATGCCATGTATTAATTATTAATAAATAGATACATATTTTATTACGTACCTATATACATTTTACCAGAGCTCGAATACAGCTAGATTAAATACATTTATATGATCGTGTGTCTATAGATATATTCCATTATATCACCAATTTTATTATTCTCCGTTAGAAAATACCTATAATAGTCGTGAAGGGCTCATCGATTTAATAAAATTGGTAGTATAAACATTACGGGAAGTTTGAATGCCGCTACGAATTTTTGTCTCGCGACGATAACTCGATGGCTCTTTAACCTATTTTTTAAACTCGTACTAAAATTGTTCGTTTTTTAGCTCCGATTATTCAACCCGCCGAAGACATTTGCGTGTCAGTAATCGGACTCATCGTGGCCCTGGTCATCACTGCCCTGCTTGCGCTAGTGGCCGTAGCCGTGGCTGTTTCGTGTTGGCTGATGGCCTACAGGAGAACGCCAAACGTCAACGGTCCACTGCCGCATCCGACTCAAGTGCCGAATCCGATGTTCATGAATCACGACCGGACGTCTTCCGAACCGTCACCGGATTACCTGACATGAGGATTATACAACGAAGACTAAGACGACGACGATTTTTGTTTTTTCCGTCGTCGTTAACCTATAACTTTTATTATTTTACATTAAAAAAAAAAAAATTGTCATACCTTACCACCCCCTTCCCCACATAACAGTCGGGTCGTAAGCACCTAACACATTATATTATTATTATATTATTTTTATTATTTTATAAATACCTATACACTGTTTTACGACTGTTAATCGTTTGCCATGTTTTGCGCTCGACAAAAGTCTCACGGGCCTTTAATTAGCTGCTGACACTCGCCGTTCAGATTAAAAATTTTAGTAATAAATACATTTAAAAATTACACGTCGTAATAATGACATAATATTATAGACTTTGGGTTGGGAAAACGTAACAAAAAGGGTACCTAATTGTAACGATTATATCGTATTATCCGATACCGTAACGAGACGACGAGTGTTCCCCGATTAAAGGCCTTTTTGTGAACTAGACGCGATATAATTAGTCAAAACTACTCAATTAAAACGTAAATAATTATTTCTAACGTACATATTGTTATTATTTATGTTTTAATTGTCGTATGGACATCTCTTCCGAACGCTTACACTGCGAGTTTCGCGACTTAATTAAATAGGTATCTCACTCACAGACGTGTTATTATTAAAAATATATATATATATATTATACATTTATTAGAATATTTTTGCAATCCGATGACTACGTGTTGTGCGATAATACATTTCTTCGATTAGGTAACGTTTGAAGTGGTAAGCTTTCGGAAGACTTGTTCAATATTAGTTTTAAGGTATATGTGTGCGTGTGTATGTAATATATTAGAATTAAATTTGTATAATCGTTTAACATTTTAATAGAATGTTGTGTATGAAAGTGTGATATATTATGAATAACTATTAATTTATTAACAAAATAAATAATTAAAAAAAAAAAAATGTATTAACTTCCTAAATAAACATATTATTTTCAGTCATTAGAAAATCGTTAAAAATGACTAATTTTATATACATATATATATTACTCCTACTTAAATCAAAACTGTTAAGTATTCTTTTCAAGTCATTAATTAACAATTTTAGGCTCTAGAATAAATTTATATATTATAGTAACTAGCTGTAAGTACCATTTAAGATTGTCTTTTATTGAAATAAAATACTATAACATTTTAACTTAATATTTCGGTATTACATTTTATAAACATCGTGTAACAGTTATTTTTTTTTAGAAATTTAAAATTAGATATTTAGGATTCAATACTGTGTGATAATATTATGAAAATAATAATAAAACGAATATTATGCTTTTTTAAAAACTTTTTGTTTATCATTTTTGTCGCTTTGTAATAATTAGTCGTTAGATCCTGATGTTGGTCACACGGGGCCGTACACTAAAGCCAAAAAGGAACTGGAAAGCAAATAGAACAACCGCCGAAGATGTCAACATTTTTAGTCGCACGTAACTAAAAAATAAATTTAGGTTTATTTTTTTTCTCATGTTATCTACCTACTATGATCGATAGGTAAAATAAAATATGTTGTATTTATTAGGTAGTCCTATAATATTAAAAGTCCTCATTAGTATCTAAATTTTACGACAGAGTGAATAATATAAGCTATAGGTACCTACTAATGTACTACACCACATCACAAGTATAGTACTCGTATATTAGTACGGATAGTATACTATTGGGTACCTACTTTATAAAAATCATAATATGAAGGTAAAGATATTAGATAATACCTAATACCCAAGCACCAGCTACATATTTTCAACTCATTACTCATGACATTCAATATGCAAATCATATTTTAACAATAGATTTGTTGGAGTTCTCGAAGTTAATATTCGAAGTTTTTATTTATTTAAAAGTCACAATTATTTACGGCCAATGAAGTAGTGATGATTAAAATTGGTCTTGATCATTCGGTTTCGCTAGACTTGCTACAAGACCAAGACCTAAACAAGACCGACACTGCAAGACACTTGAAAATTGTCTTTTCCTCGAAAACACATATTAGTGTACCTAGATCTTATTAACTAATAATGTATAACGAAAATAATGAGAAATGATTTGTATTATTATTAAATGTAATCCGTAGGTATTCGAAGAAATGACGAATTATTGAAAACAAGATAAGAAATAAATAATAACTGGAACTAATATTGCAAAGTAATGTTTCGTACTAGGTAGTTAGCTACTATTGGCGATAGAAAGCTTATCAATTTTTATGTCGGCGGGGAGTGGATTTGTAACGGGGCCACTGGAATAATAACATATAAATGATACACAGCGAGCCCCGTTACAGCTTATCACTTTCTATCGCTAATACCTACCGAAAAAATATTTTGTTTTCCCAAAACCGATAAATAGTCGAAAATTGTCCTGCTAATAGAATAATTTATGACCACAGTCCACAACACGCGCCTCAACAACTTTGAATCGAACATTCTAATAATTGCTGAAAATCAATACGGACTACGTACTATTTTGATTGTATACTTTTATTTTCGTTCGTAGTTTGTACTTTGTGTGATATTTCCGTACTGAACGTCGTGTAATGTGTACCTAATAACTAGTGTCATAATAGTATACGGTTGTCGGCTGTACATAGTATAGCATGTCATATTATCGTAAACTTGTAGTCAACTGTTGATAATACGCCTTGTTCACGTTTAACAACACTTTTTATTCAGTATTCATTACCAATGACCATCAGTGGCGACTATCACATATTTAATATTATCTAAAATGGTGCTCCCTTTCATAGATAATTAAATGCATTCACATATTATACTTAGACTTGGTAGTTGGTACATAGTATGTGTGAAGTGAATACATTTTAAAATTCAAGTATTTATACAGCCAATATTCTAAAAAAATCAAAAACCACATTAAAATATTAGTAGGGGTACAACTGTCCGTACTAGGTTTTTTTTTAAGTGAGCACCCGTACAATTTTTCGAGATTGCCGCTACTGTCCATCCATCACGGACCGCGACTCTAAATTGTATACAAAACTGCACTCTACCTATCACGGAACCGGCTGCAGCAAACGTGAATACAGATAACCGGTGACCATAAACCATAATAGTTCAATTCTCACGAATGGATGCCATCGGTTCTCTTTTCCCCTTTTTTTTTTATTCGTGTACCTATCCTGTGACACTTATTTTTTTAAGTATTGCCTATAAGTTTTAGTTAAAGTGAAATATTACTTATTATCATAACTAATTCTGTTTCTAATTATTTATTATTATTTATTCTTTCTAATTATTTTTTGTCGATCAACATTATAATCCTCATTCAATAATTATTGATGACAGACGATTCAGAACTGCTAAATTTCCACACCACCCTAGGGGTATTAGCACAGGCGCGTTTTTTTTTTTACAGTGGTATCGCCGGGAGCCATATTCCAATTATACTTACCTACCTACCTTGTCTGTGGCGCTGAGTACTTGTCGTTGGTCTGATCGTCGTACTAACTATTCTAAAGTCGGCTTCACTCTCTTGTCGGATGCCCGTTCCACAGCGACTGCGGCACCGTTCGACGGCACGTCGAGGGTGTTCGTCGGACCACGGACTTATTCGTCTGGCCAGGATCGATGCCGATAGTCGATTACTAACCCTGAGAGGTGCTCGCCGGGTGTATGCCGCCAATCGGTTTCTTCGCTGCGATCCTTCTTGGCTGGCTTTTTTTTTTTTTTTTTTTGTTCTAAATGTTGAAGGCTTGACTTGTCGAATAAGACCATAGCAAACGGGCCATAATATAAAATTAAGATTTAAAAAGCTAATTAAAAATAAAATAATAATAATAAGATTTGTAAAGGAGTTATCCGTTTTGGTCAAGGTTTAACATTTAGATGTCTGATGTAGTTAAGTAGTTAATAGCCAATGTAAAAATCCTATAATGATTTTTCACAGGATACCAATGATAACATATTATACTGTTTCAGAATTAATTTGAGTTAGGTACGTCCTTAAATCAGATAACAATTTTAAAGTTAAGGTTTGGGTTTTCTATGACTTTTATATTTCTATTTACTCATTCCAATTGTAAATATACAAGTTTATCCAACTGTGTTAATAAAATATTATTACTAATTTTTATGCATTAGAATTTTCAAACTTGTTGGAAGGTACCTATATAATATTATTATTGTTATTCATCAACTATTTGTATAGGTTTTGTTACTGCTCAATAACATTATATGATGCACATCTCAAACCCCATATCAATTTAAACATAATTTTACAGTATGACTAAATACATAATTAAAACCTCGATGTATTTATTATTTTAAGTAAATTATTTACTGACTGATTTGCATATTTTGAATTTCAGATTTAAATATTTTTTAGAATTTCCAATTTCACATACTTCAAGTCCTTTCTGTACTTTCAATATATTTATTTTTATTGAATTTGTAATTAACTTTCTCAGTTTTTATTAATGATGGGTATCAATTAAGTATTCAAGTATTATTTTAATTTATGATAAAAGAAAATATGTTTCAATCTCAAAAAATATAATGAATCATCAAAATACAATGTTCTTTTTAATCGAGTATATTTTATTAAAAACAGATATTTTAATTCAATAGTATAATATTATAATATAATATGTAGTAAATATTAAAATTGTGTACAAATTGTTTTCAAAAGAAAAATAATAATACATATTTTAAAGTAGAAATTATTTTAATCTTAACACATTAAAATTCAACATACAGAAAATATTTATGGCAATGCATTTCATACAATAGAAACATAAAATAATTGATTTCGACCAAAATTATAAATCACTAAATATATTCCTTGGAGGCTCCCACGTACTGTTTGGTCTTGTACTCACACTGGGCAACTGTCTCTCTACTTCAGTTGACGTATTATTCGTACTGTAGCTATGATAAGATCGATCAATGGGATCAGCATTATCCAATAAATATGATTTCATGTTTTCTTTCCGAGAAGGTGGAACTCCTGAGAAATCCATTATTAATCATTAAAATTATATATTTTAGGTCACAAAATATTATGTTATACATACTTTCTTCAATATCTTCATTTGTGTTTGGTAATGACCTTTCTCTATATTTACGACGCATTTCATTACCTCGTATTTTACGTTCACGCCTTTCTTTTTCTAAATTCAAAACAAACAGTTTGAGTATCAACTAATAGCTTTTAGTACAATGTCATACAATTTACCTCGAACAACAAGCAAACGCCCTTCTTGAATGTAATCAATCACCAAATCGTCATCTTCTAAAAACTGAGGAAATCCTAATATGGATAATATTCTAGTTCCAATGTTAAAATAAGTTGCTAGACATACAGCAAGTATGAGGGTTGGAAAGTATACATTGAAACCATCACTGATTATTGTAATAACATCCATATGTCCCATTATCTGAAAAAAAATAACTTAAGGTAAAAAGGTTTAAGATTATTTGCATCCAGCTGTAAAAGCAAATAGAAAATTCAAAACTGTCAGCGTCACAACCAATATTAAGAAGTTTCTACTATGGATATGTTAAATTTGAATTCAATAATAAATTAATATAATATATAAAAAAAAACAATTCTCAGTAGACGGTATGATGTACTTCTGATCACTAAGTATATTTTGTCATGTTTTTTAATATTGCTATTAAAAAAATGCAATTTAGTATTAGTAAGGACAATCGTAAGTTGAATTAATTTTTGCCAAAAATAGTACTTGAAAATATCACTGTGTATATACATGTATAATAAACATAAGTTTTGTATTTCCATTAATAATATTTTTTTGATGTTTAGAACTTTAACAAAGTAATTAATATTGTTATTTCGGTTTAAAAATTATCTAAATTTGAACTTAAAATGTCTATATAAAAAGCATGTTAATAATATGTTTTTTAGATGTTTTTGTTTCAATTTGAACTACTTAATATGAACTTGATATTACATTTTTAAATTTTAGATAAGCAAATTCCACATTTAATAAATTTTATTAAAATTTAAGCTAAATAAATAAAAAAAATAATAAAATAGTTTAAATAAATTTAATCTTCATATTATCCAAAAATAAATGTTGTAAATGTATTTTAAATATTTATAAAAACAACTTATGTGGGATATTGTACTAAATTTGCAAGCTTTTTGACCAAGCAAAAAAATGTTTTATCAACATTTATATTTTATAGAATAAAAATATTTGAAAACTTTGAATATTTATAAATAACTAAAGAAGAGTCATAATATATTTTGTAAAACTTTTAAAGAACCTTAATTATATTAAATTATCTAACTACATTTTAAAGTATTTTTAAATTTAAATTTTAAATTTTTGACAACTGATAAAAATAAATGGAGATTTTCAAATATATATAAATAGGTAGTTCAAAATATATTTAAAATTATATTATTATAGGTACACAAACAATTATAGAATAAACATTTGGTGGAAATTTTTATTATGTTAAGTTACTTGTACTTAATTTGGATTTATACTAAAAAAAAAAGCAAAATTGATTTAATCATAATTAAAATTAAACAATACAACAAATTTTTACCTGGGTGTAATCGGTTTCAAGAATACGACTTTTTATTACATGACTATCCATGTGAATTAGTCCAAGGAAATTTAAACACATTGGTGATGTTAGACGACTCAACAGCCTATAATGATAATATTTAATGATTCCGATTCAAATAAATCTTAAACCAAGAAAATACTTACAATCCGAAAAAAATTAAGCTACTTTCAGTAGTTTGATGGTTTGGTGCTAGGTAGTATATGTTAAGCAATTTTATCTTAAATATTGTTGAATACGTACAATATGCCAAATAAGCAATAGATAATGTGGATAATACCTAGTAATAACAATTTGGTGACAATTAAAAATCAACATTTACATACAGTCTTCAATGAAAGCTATTTTTTATTTTACCTGTATCATGACATAATCATTGTTTTGTTTGGCCATATTCACCATGAGAGCAAAAATAGAGAGCACTGGTTGCTTTTTGAAAAATGTCATTTCAGACCACACAATAACAACTGATAGCATGCCAGTAATCACTGATAAAGCTCGAAGCATCATAGGATGTAAGCGACACCACCAATACCATTCTACAAGTATAAAGTTTATTAACATAATTCATTATTATGTACAAAATTTATACTTAAATATTAATTTGAAATAGACTTGTATAATAATAAGTTATAATTTATTAGTATAAAATTACTCATAGATTTTTACTGCTTTTGTAGAAAGTAATTATAAATTACAAAACATAGATACAATAACTATAAGAAAAAAAAATTTTTTTTTATATTTATTAACAGTCAATTCAAATTGAACTCACCTATTGTTGATGTATCTGCATAACTATCTAATTTTGAAGGATTATTGAACATTTTTTTAAACTTTCGTTCTCTAGATGTCATGTTTGAATTAATGTCTTCCAAGAAAATGGCTTTTTCTAGCATTAAATTGCCTTGTGTCTCTGTACGATGATACATATGCACAGCAACAATTAACTAAAACAATAGGTATATATTAATATAAATTGTATAATGATAGCATATTATTAATAAAATACATTGCTTCATTTAATTTATTTCAGCCTGATAACAAAAAATGTACTTACATACAGCAATATTATTGTATTACCTACTTAAAGGTATTTTATTGATGTCACATACAGTTTACAAGTAACCATAGCAACAATATTAACACATCTCTCATTACATTTTCTAATTGAATATTTTACTCTAACGTATTTATTAGTAAGAAACTAAGAAAATGAATACATTAAGCAAATCCCAGATCATTATTCATAGGGAAAAGTCTGTTAATTATCAGTTAAAAGATTGTCAATGGATTCACAACTCAGCAAAGTTCACAGCAGTTGGTGGCAAACCAAACTTGAAAGGTGTTATAAACATTTATGGGTTGGATGATAATGGTATTCAACCTGTTCAAGAATATGAGAAATCAGTTGCCATTGAATGTGCTACGTTTCAATCGAGTTCTAGCAATAAAAGACACTTGGCAATTGGAAACTTTGAAGGTGGCTTAGAGATTGTTGACTTGGAATATTCAGCTAAATCACTCTATTCTGTAAAAGCTCATCAAGGCCTTATATATTGCATTGATGGTATTGGAGGACTTGGAATTGGATGTGGAGCACCAGAATTAGTGACAGGTATTAACATTATAATATACTGATTATATTTATTGTTTAATATTTACTTAAATTGTATTTTTACTAATTAATAAACATAACCATTTAAGGAGGGAAGGATGGTGCAGTAAAAATATGGGATCCGAGAGAAAAATTACCTGTGGCAAAAATGGAAACAGCAGTTGGTGCTACAAAGAGAGATTGTTGGACAGTGGCATTTGGAAATGCTTACAATTCTGAAGAACGAATTGTTTGTGCTGGTTATGATAATGGTGACATAAAAATGTTAGACCTAAGAGCAATGGCATTACGCTGGGAAACCAATGTATCAAATGGAGTTTGTAGTTTGGAATTTGATAGAAGAGATATTAAAATGAATAAATTAATAGTCACAACGATAGAATCACATTTTTATGTATTTGATATTAAAGTTCAACATCCTACAAAAGGTTTTGGTTACATAAAGAATAATGTACACAAACATACAATTTGGACTGTAAGACATTTACCACAAAATCGAGAAATGTTTACCACTACAGGAGGAAACGGTTCAATATACTTGTGGAAATATATGTATCCTGAAGATAGATATAAAACTGAATCTGATGGAGACAAGATAACAAATCCAGGAAAATTACAACTGATTCAAAATCAGTTAATATCAACTCAACCAATCAATAATTTAAGATGGTGTCCTAGCAAATTAGGTCTAGCATTGTCTACATCATTTGATCAAACCATTAGGCTATTAATTTTCACAAAACTTAACTTGTATTAAGCTCATTATTATCACTTTTTTTTAAAAAATATATTTTTTCTTGTATTACTTGTTTATGAAGACGAGTTAACATGCCAATTGAAGGAGGTGTTGTATGATTCCTTGAATTTGACCGCACATTTTTCAAAAAATCTTGTTGATCCTCGGGAACTTTTTTCAAAATTATTTGAAAACAATCATACAAAGCATCATTTGGACTTATACTGATACTAACACTTTTTATTGACTAATGTAAAAATTCAAAATTTTAGTTTGTTTTTCTTATTTCAAAATAATATAATATAGGAGATAAGTACTTCAAGAACATCTTCTAAAGCTCCTTCGGATTCTAACTTTTCTGTATTCAGTTTTGACAGTTTGAAGTATACTTTTCTCAATGTATAATCAATTTGACTAGATCGCCATAATTCTCTAGGAATATCCACTAATGCAATACCTAACAATAATATTAATAGAAACAATCCCCAAGTATTGCTAGCAGATGATGCGATAGCTTTTAATTTTTGCCTAAAAGAAATAAAAAGAATATTTTATAATTTTAATAAAAAATAATTAATAATTAAAAATAAAAATATATTTTCTAAAATATTGAAAATCTTTAGTTTAACAGTGTGTAAATTATCCTTATTCATGTTTAATTTATGTTAAAACATCTTTTTGGATTTCATTGTTGTTAAAATTAATGTTTCAATATTTATAGGGAAACACATTATTTATTGAAATGAGATATTTTTAATTTAATAAAAAATCTATTTAAATCATTGTTATCAAAATAATTCCAAGTTTATTTTATATATTTAGTAAAAAATTTCATGTTTTAATAAATATTGGTTAGCACAAACAATGGGATCAAATTATCCTAATGTTGATCAAATAGCAACAGTTAAAAAGTATTTCTTAAAGTTCCATGTTATGTATACCAGAATCTCAATCAGTCTCCAGAACTCCTGTTTTAACTAAATAGGGCACATAGTAAGAAAACACTTAATATAATTTTGAAAATTAAATACTGAAACCAAATTGTTGCCACTTAAAATTTTTAAATATAAGAGAATTTATAGTTTTACATTGTTTCAAGAATTAGATAAACAATCAACTCTTATAATTTATAATTATTTATAATTAATTTTTATATTAGGCAATTATTACACATTTTGATTTTATTTTTTTTTTACTTGTTGCAATAAAAATATGTACATATTTTATATTTTTATATTTAAAATGTGTTCCTTATTTATAAGATCAAGACAATATACAAACATCACATTGGTTTAATGACTGAAAGTTTACATAACATTTTAAATAAATAATGCTTTTAAATTAAAATATCTTCATAACCTCATATTCAAATCATATAATGAGTTTTGTAATTTATATAATACTGTTATTTATTGTTGTATAGTATCTGAAACCGCCCAAATATTGTAAACTTACCAATCTAAATGCACTCCTGGTTTAAGAGCAATGTAAATTATAAGTATTGTAACAATTAACAATAATGTACTATAATAGAGTGTATTGCTTTTAATAGCATTTTTTAATTTGTCCTTCAATGTAAATTCTCCAGACTTCACATAGTATTGCATAACTGGCATAATAAACCTAAAAATGTATATTTTAAATAACTTTAATACATTACATTAAACATTTAACATAATTCATATAATATTATAAAAATAAAACAATGAATGTAAAAATTTAATGAAAACAAAAAAAATAGAAATACTATGACTATTAACAAAAAAAAGAATTCTATAGGATTTAAGATATTTTTATATACATCATGTATTTAGAGTAATACTACTTTTAGCTCTTGTAAATGAGTAAATCAAAATCATTTTAACATTAGCTGTTTTTTATTCTTGCAGCACATAAAAACAATAGCAGAATTACTCTTTACATTATTTTTATATATAACTATTCAATAATAATACAAGATTGATTGAGGAGGTATAATTTCAGTAATCTGTGTAAGCTTTCTCAGTATTTAATTTATTTTAAATTATTTGAATTTTGTTAAACCCTATTTTAGGCAGAAATTTCATATTTAAATAATAATTGTTGGTAGTTTGTAGCCTATTTAATTTAAAAAATTTGACTGCAAACAAAAATTACTAAGACTTCATAAGCTACAATAGATATGTCATATGTGATAATAATAATTATTATATTGTACAAATCTTCTTAAAGTTATCCTAATAACTCAGATTGTTTTCTTAAAACATTAATTGTTATATGATCGCCGGCAGTCATCTATAATACTCAAATTTTATACATTTGTGATTGCCGGTGCCCACACTACATCATCACTACCATGCCACATGGCCACCAGTGACTATAAATGAATTTGGTTTTGTATTATTATCTATTCCATGGCATTACAATAATGTTTTTTTTCAAATACATAGTAAATAAAAATTTTAAATGACAATGAAAAATATGCCAGACCATTAACAGCTCATTGTTGGCGGTCATATGGCAGTTAACGTGTTATTATGTTATTAATATAATAATAACATTAAAATATACATGTTATTATTATTTTTTTTAATTAAAAATGATTGTTAAAATAGTATAAACCTAACCTTAACTTTTGATTAATATTCTAAAATTATAAGTTTACATTATAACATTGAAAGTCTTATAATTTCTTTGGTAATAAAAATAATTCATAATGAATATTTTTTTATGTACTTATCAAACAACTTTTGTTAAGTAGAATAAAAAATTAGTAAATGTTCAACATCCCTATCAAAAATTTACTGTAACTTATAATATGTTTTACGTGGTTACATACCATGTTAGAAATTGAGAAGTCCAATAAACAACTCTCCACATGTTTGGTAACGTAGATTCTGGCACATAACTCCAGGGTTTCTTACAGGCTGATGAATCTTGACTAGAATTTGTAATATTATTGTAATGGTTATGCCCATCTTGAACACATTTACGATAAGCTGCCTAGAATTCAAGGTAATAATCATATGTAATAAATGAATAAATACATGAATGCTAGTTATATAAATACTGTACATAAATTAATATTGTATTTAGATTAATATTTTCATTAGATTATAGAAATAAAAATTGAATAAATATATTTTTTAAATTTAAATGTAAGTACCTATAACACAATGAAATATTATGTTAATAATAATCTAAAAACTTACCAATGATATATCAATGGGAAGAACGAAGATAATTAGAAGAGAAAAATACCAAGCAATGAGCACGGCTGTTGTAACAACAATATTTTGAGTTTTCCAATTGCCATAACGATTGAGTATCACCGTAGTTAAAATAAAAGCAAATATAACTTCAGCGCTGAATATTCCCACAGTCATTTTATAACTTATACAATCATCTATTTGACAATTTTTTTTCTGCTTCCGATTGCATCTTTTGTAATTTTTCCAATGTCATAGATTTTAATGGCATTAGTTTGGGCTTACATAGTATCAGTTGCAGAGATTCCCTATGATGCAATAATCCAACTTTCGGTACAAAATGTTTTATTGATATGGAATTTTTTAACACTGTTGTATTATTTTCCACTGGTGGTTCAGGAGATGGTTTGTCATCCTGCATACCAACTAAAATGCAAACATAAAAATATCATATAATTATAATTTGTTTTAAATTTTATTCACTTTTTGACTGTTTTGGCTAAAAATGATTCAGGTTGTAGAAAAAGTTCAACCAAAAATGATCAATATACATCACTTAAATTACAGGAAAATTAAATTAGGAATATTTAATGAAATAGATAAATTTTTTAAAAAATTTGAAAAATAACCCTATTGCAGAATCATTTTTCTTAAATGTTCAATCTATATACAACTAGTCACTAGCTGCTAACACACTGTGTGATGAGCGAATAATCTTAGCTTTTTTCTATTCCAAATGCTTGAAAAAACTAACACAGAATTTAAAACTGGTTCAATCTTCAATCTTGCCCAGTCTTTAAAACTATTATTTTTAATCGATTTTAAAAATATATATATCTTCAACTTACCGGATTATAACGATTAACAAACCAAATCTGTTAACATAGAAAACAAACACTATAAAATCAGATACCTAGTTACGTATTTGGCATGTGAATAGGACTACTTCAAATGCCTTAAATCTTTTTCACTTAACGATACCGTCGATACCTCCAAATATATTTTTTTGCATCTATTGATTTCGTAAATAATAAACTTGAAAAAAAAATTCAATTGTATACTTGTATCCAATTGTACGTCATTCATCGAATTTAAATAGACAACAAATACCTAACAATAATATTATTAAGTTCTTATCTATGGACAAATTTCGTACCTACCACACGGGAACTTGATATTTTCTGTTACCAGGAAAGCACTTAAATTACTAAGTAGCCGTTTTGTTCTGTTTTCTAAATGACACGTTTAGACTTACGTATTTGACGTTTTCAATTATTTGAGAGCTTGGAATATGTACCTACCAACATATTGTAATTCCTAAGCTCCTAATAATTAATCATTCATAACTCCTATTACAACATGTATCACCCATAAAGTTGGCAATATAATTTGCTATTTTTTATGATAAAAAAACGTAAGTTCCGCTGTTTACAATATTTGTCATTTGATAACAAAACCAGTGATTCCCAAACCCTAAACTCGCTCAAAAGTTAAGTTAAATAACTTATTACATAAAAAAACAAAATAGAAATTATAATCTGATGAAGTATGATTGTATGAATGGTAATAATATTATGTAGGTAAATAGGTAATAGGTATACAACTTTAATACTTTATTTTACAAATATAGAATCAAACACATACCTACACATTTTACAACCTTCTTAGTTCTTACTAGTACTTACCAATCATACCATTAAGGTCTGAAAAAAGAGAAACGTTAAAGAGAACGTTGAGAACATTTGATAGATTTCGGTCTGCCATAATTCGAGAAAGACCTTTTTTCGCAGATTTTTAGATTGTTTAATAGGTTAATAACGAAAACAACGAAAATAAAATAATAAACAGGTGGTTAATACGTGGTAGAATTCAGGTAATAACTCGCTTTTGTATCTACGATGTCTACATCGCCATTTAATTCGCCAAATCGGTAGGGGACGAGGCGGCGTTTAACAACGACAAATAGATAAAAGATAATGTTATTAATAATATTTTTATTTTTTTTATTAGTTTTTATTGGGTATCTTATTTACGATGGCCACATGTATATATGTTTTGAAAATATCGTCTCGTTGTCCCGATTGACCCAATTTACTGTATTCGTACTTTTGACAAAAAGGGGTGGAGTAGTATTTTCCAAAGTGTGGAAACTGGAAAGTTTAAAGTTAATGATTTTAAAATGAAAACATTTTAACACCTACAATTAAAAAAACTACAAGAAGGTGTTTGATGTGGAAACCATGAGTTGAGCTTTGGTTTTACTGATTTACTGCCTAGGACTATTAATTTATTAGGTATATTAATATTTCAATATAATAAATCATATTAGGTATTGTTGATTATTATTAAATTCTAAGTCAATAGGTAAGACAGATAGGTACCGACATAAAATCGTGAGGTAGGTATTGGAAAAAATGAATCTAGGACAAAATATCCAAATATACCTGTTTTTCCGAAAATAAGTACATTATAGTCTACTTTCTAATAAAATTAGCTCAAATATCAAATTATTTAATTATAAAAGTATACATAATATAATAATAGTAATAATATCACAAATTAATAAATTATACTGCACACATATTAGTCAAATAGCCAAATAATATAAAATAATTTGTTTTTAAATAATAATAATAATAAAATTATATACAAATAATATGATTAAATATTAATAATTCTCTAAAAATAACTACCTACACTATTTTCTAAAAATTTAAAAAAACGTTTTTAAAAATAGAAAATGATATGTATTTTCTAACAAAATTAGCAATTGCATTTAAATAGACATGCATTTGAAGTTTAAAATTTTTTTTTATTATTGTTTTCTAAAAATATTCATTGATACAATATGCTTGAAAACGTAATACAATGTTACTCATAAGCAGGGCTAGGATTTGTAAGCAACAGCATGTTTCTTCAAACTCAAATCAGGGGTGGATTATCGTATAGGCACTATAGGCGTTGTGGCTATGATTTTATTGTAAAACGCAAAATGGTGTAATAGAGGCTGATTTTGTTTAATAGTTTTTTTGAAAAATGTTCTAAAAGTTTTTAAATTTTAGGATTTGCAAAAACTGAAATCATATAAAAAGTTATAAAATTTTAGATTATATGTAGACTGCAGAGTGCAGTAAAATTTGTGGTATTATTTCTATTAATTAATGTAATTTATATTTATATATGATATAGTATATTTATATTTACTTATATTATTATTATATATTAGGAATTTATTTATAATTAAATAATTTGATATTTGAGATAATTTAATTAGAAAGTATTAAGTAAACTGTAGGTAATGTACTTATTTTCGGAAAAACGGATAGGTACATTTGAATATTTTGGTTTGGATATTTTGTCCGTGGATATTTTGATCATTAAATAGTTTGTTTGTGTTCAACGGATGTTAAGAGTTAAGACCTACAACCTACAATTAGATAACCATAGACCATAAATAAGTTCACAACCACGGACTAAGATTGGTATATACCTTGGTCCCTGGTTCACATAGGTAAGTTGATAATATTTTATAGTTTTATACGATATCATTTCATACCTTCATAGGTAGTAGGTACCTATTGGACATTGGTAAAACAGCTGCAGTATTGTCTATGAAAAAACTTTAAGAGGATATTAATATATTATATTACATCAGTCATCAAATAAACAATAAAATGAAATTCTATCTTTAATAGTAGTTTGTAAGATAATCATTAATAATTATTATCTTACTCCTCTATAAAATAGTAGAGAATAGGCATTCAATATCTATTATGAATATTATGTCTGTGTAGTTGTAGTAGACTAGTAGAGACACTACACTAGATACCATCACCATAACGTCAATTCTATTAGGTATAGTCTTCACCATCAGGTCGTTGGGTATTCACAAGGATAAAGAATTATAAGATGTCTTAGATTTCATTTGTATAATCGTGTGTAAGTATTTGGTACCTATCTAGACACGCGTTGGATATAAATTTAAAATTATAATCTTGACATCTTGTTCCAATAAATATGAGAATATTGTGAAATCACGCCATCTTGTAAATGTAGAATATATATAAACACTTGACTTATGCTACCCGGTAGCATAATTTAAAATTCAACTCATTACTAGTTACTACCATAGGCCATACAAGCGATAGACATATTAATATATACAATTTACAAGTGTGGTAGGTCAATTGACAATTATGTTTACTACCCATCTACATCTACCTAAATACAAGGCCACCGCCACCACAAGAGAACTATCAAAGATCTCTAGTCTCTAAAGAATTTACAGTCCCCATCTATTTTTATATTGCAGTCAGTCATCTACTTCTACTCATAATTTTTTTTCTTCATCTCTCAAAGCCAAAATTTGAAATCCTACCGGTTGGCGGTCAGCAGCCCCTTCTTGTGTTAAGCAACTGATCATAATAATATAATTCGTGGCTACACTGATTAAAAATAAAAACTTTATCACGAGAAAAGGCGGTAAATTCGTGCTATCATCAACTACTTGAACTACTATAAAATGGATAAATTCATTATTATTTTGTAATCAAAATATTATAATATTACATTTGTTAATTGTTTAATGTTTAGTGTTTTCAAATTTTTGCTTTTAGTTATAATAGTTAATATGAAATAACATTGGAAATTTGTGAAGCTATAGCCTAAGCTTACTACAATCCCTTAGTATTTAGATTATTTATAACAAACAAGTTCCACAAAATCTATACAGATCGTTGAATCGTATAAATATAATATTTTATATGTCAAGAAATAGCAAGTTTTTAAATTGCTATAAATTTGCCGATAATAAAGACAGCAAATTATTACAATTTTAATAAGAAATAGGTATGTATTAAGACATATAATAAGTTATAATATCATCTTTCACTATACATTTTGTAAAACAAAAAATTATTGAAACTTATTCTTTATTATTAGACATCTTTAAGTCGTTGTAGGCCATCAATATCTATATATTTCTAAATCTTGGTCCTACTATTATTGTAAACCTTTTTTTAGAAATTCAAAGAGAGGCTTTTTAATGTGTATAGTACTATAGTTACATAAAAATATAAGTCATTAATATTTTTTTATTTTTAATTATAATATACATACCTATTCGTATCTTAAACTTTTTGTTTTATTTGTTTTAAGATAATACATTTCTCGATAAGATGGATGATCTATCAGATTCTCCAATTGTATGGGAAAGTGAACCTTTTGAAGAAGAACAACAAAAATGGTTTGTAAAACAACATATAATGTTTTTAATTGATGCTTCAAAATCAATGTTCAATACTCATAATGACACGACTTTTTTTGCAACAAGTATTGCACTTTGCAAAAAAGTAGTTCTAAAACTTATAAGGGAGAGTAGAAATGATAAAATAGGTATATTGATATACGGTACAGACGATGATAATAGAAAATGTCCCAAGTATATTAATGTGTTATCTGAACCAATGAAACCTAACATTCAATTAATTAGAAAGCTTGATGATATACTAACTGGTAAATCTATTCAAACTGGACAATCTCCATTGTCACCACTATCAGACGCAATATGGTATAGTAACTATCTTATAAAAAAATTTAGTGAAAATCAAAGCTGTAGTACTATTATGCTCATTACATGCAATGACCAACCTGAAATTGGTGATTCTAAAAAGCAATTCCACCTAAGAACAAGAATTGATGATGTTATTAAAAATAATATTGATTTTAAACTTATACCTATTGGTACAGCATTTAACATGAACCTTTTCTATGAAAATCTCCTAAAGAACTTTAACAGAATTTCTAAACCCACCAATGGGCTAGAAAGTATAGATGATATTATGTTGGAAATCAATGACAAATTGAAACACGGTAGAAGTGTATCCAAAATAAAATTCTTTATTAATAATGACTATTATATATCTACATCATTGTACAGATTTTATACAAAATCTAAAATACCACCAAAAGTTAGGCTAGACAAGAAGACTAATAAACCATTGACTAGTAATACTCAAGTATTGGGAATAGACACTGATGAATTAATGTATAAATCTGATCTAGCCAAATATTTGGTATATGCAAACAAACAAATAATATTTAAAAATGAAGATTTATCAATTTTAAAAGGCGGCATTTTAGAACCAGGTATTAGATTACTTGGTTTTACAAATAAAGAAAATATTATGATATTGTATCATTTTAAAAACTCCCTCTTCCTTCGCCCTAATACTGATGTAGAAGAAGGTAGCACACGATTGTTGAATTCTCTTATTGAGTGCTGTTTGAAGAAAGATAAGTATATAATGTGCTTCTTAAAAATTCGAAAAGGAGGAAAGATTCATTTAACTGCCCTGATACCTCAAGATGAAATTATAGATGAAACTGGTATTCAAAACCATCCATCAGGATTTCATGTTATATTTCTGCCATTTAATGAATGTTTGAAACCAGTAAAATCAGCAGAACCAACAGAAGACAATATAGTTATAACAAGTACTCAAAACTCAATAGGCATGCAAATATGTGAAAGTATGCCTATCAATTATTATCCATCACTAATCAAGAACCCTAAAATAAACTTCCATTGGGCAATGTTGGAATCCTTGGCATTGGAATCAGAAATGCCAGATATTATAGATGAAACACTTCCAGCAAATGATATTTTTGATAAAAATTTAAATGCAATTAAAGATAATATTTATAAAGAAATTTTGCCACATCATGTTTCTAGTCTACCAAAAACAAATAAAAGATCTGACTCGAATAATCAAAATGTTAGCGGAAGAGGAAGAAAAAAACCAAAATTTGGAGCAATGGAAAGTCAAAACAGTAATTATCAGTAGATAGAGTTAGGATTGTTAGAAATATTAAAACACTAGGATACAATTATTTTTACTGTAATTACTATTCATTAATTAATATTAATATTTTATTACTATTAATTACTATTTATTATTTTCTTTTATATATATAATGCAGTTAAGATGTCATTGAAGTATACTAAAAAAAAATGTATTAATTTACTTATATACAATTAGAAGGCTTGCGCTTGTGAGAAATCATTATTTTTAAGCATCAATGACATGTTTTAAATGTATAATTTTTTAGTAATGTAAGAAAACACTATATTTTTTAAAATGTTCTGTAATTTTATTGTGAGGAAAATAATATTAAGCTATAGAAAAGTTACTTAATGTACATTCCACGTAAATAGTATTGGTAATATTATAATGAAAAGCTAGAAATTATGATGAGTAACTATCTTGAATTAGATTGCAACTGTTATTTGGGAAGAATACCTATTCTGTTTAATTTAGTTTTCTGTCTTATTTTTTTACAATATAGAATAGTTTTAATGTTCAAATTAATTATTTCATATTTGCTGTTTTACAATTTTTACTATCAGCTATGACTTAGTTTGAAATTAATAGTCAAGCCAGTAAAATACACATCATTGTTTGACATAACAATACAAAATATACCAACATGATAAAATACTTATCTTAACAAGTGATTTTATTCAAATGTTTATGTTGTTGGTATACAGTAAAATCAGGCATTTTCTAAATGCCTAGACAAATAATTTAATTTATATGTAATTTGAAATTTCCCTAGCTGCCTAGGCATTTAAAAATAGATTATATTTACAACATATATATTCAATGTTGTTGTATAGTGTATACACATGTTTGACTGATATTACATTAAGTAGCAGTGGCATAGCCAGGATTCCTACAAGGGGGGGGGGCAAAAAAAAATTAAATATATAACATTCAAATAACAGAGTTTTTAGTTTTTCAAGTATGTGCATTAGTGTTTGTCATTATTGCATTGTCATTTGATGAGCTTGTATCCTATTGTTTAAACAACAACCAATTACCAATATTAAAAAAATCATAATATTATGTAAAATTGAGTACACAATGTATAGTTGATCACTGTGGAAAACTTCCAACTATGAATAAAATATAGCTCCTTAAATATCGGTTTTAATACAATGTTAAGTACTCAATGTCAAATAATATATAAATATGTCTTAACACTCGTAACTATATATTTTTGTTAAAGGTATTTTAACAGTTTATGAACCAACACATTAATCATTCATCAGTATATTTAATTAAATAAATACAAATTACATAAACATAGGTAAAATATTATTGCCAAATATACTGTTAATATGTAATGACAAAAATATATAATACATATTTTACTCCTCCACACGTTACTCAACAATCATTCAAGTATCAATTTTATAACAACAATAAAGTTTGAAAAAGCGAACAATAAATAAAATTAATGGAATAATGATTATTATAAATAATGTAAATGCGATATTACTTTAATAATTTGCATAATTATAATAAATTAAACACAATTATTGTATATTTTGTAGTTAAAAAAAAAAGGGCACATATCGTAACCAATTTTTGATGGATTAAATTTATTTGAATAAAGGTAAATTCTTTTTTTTTTTTTGCTAGTAGCTAATTATAAATGTAAATTTTTATTATTAATAACGGTTATATTGTGCTCATTTGATAATAAAATATTTGCACTCACATATAAACACAAACAATATAAATAATGAAATTTATGGTTACTTAAAACTATTTTTATTGCTATTATTTCTAATAAAATTTAATATAGTTAAAGTAAAAAAAATAGTAAACACACATTATGAAAAAAATCTTCAAATAGTTTTCTTTTGTTTTTTTTTTTTTACTGAAAATGAAATGGTGAAATAGTTAACAAAAAAATTTGTCAGCTTATTTAAATTTTTTGTGACTCAATATTAATTAATAATTTACCTTAACAAGTACAAAATATTGTAAGGTTTATAATTTATATTAATGAATTAATATAAGAAAAAATAATAAATATTTTAGCATTTATATTAATAATTTGTATGTGTACAATTATTTTACCTAAAATGAATAAATACTACAAACAGTACAAACATTTATTAGAAACATTTTATGAAAGTGTAATACTTCAATTTTTTGGCTTTGTACTTAATCATTTAATTAAATTTAACTTTGGCTTAAAACCAGGTGAGTAAAACAATTATTTTAAACAATGTTTGTGTTTAATAGAATATTACAAAACACACAATAAATAAGAATAGTTTATACTTAAATTGCAATTAAAAGTAATAATTTGTGTTTAAATCAATTTTTAACATTCATTTGTATATTTAATTAACAATATAAATCGAATACCATTTGTAAGCTCTAAGACATATAACAAAAGTTATCTAGGTTTTCATTCAATTAATAATAATAAACAAATAAATATATAAAATGATAGGCCTCTGAGAACACATTAAAATAATCAGTTCGAATCATCAAAATATAATTTGGTCACCAAACATATACAGGAGTAACAGAATAGATGATAAATATAATTAATTATGTAATCAATTTTGTTCTAATCAATATTGTATTATTTTTTTTAAATAATTAACAATTATTTTACCATATATCTAAATTAAAATATATATATTTTTTTTAAATTGATAAGAATAAAAGTTATTACAATAATTTACATTCTGTCAGTTCTTTCTGTAACTTCCTGTGTGTTATAAATATTACTTATAATTTTATTCTTTTGACTGAATAATAGTTTTTAATAGTGATACATAACAAATAATTATACTATCACATAGTTTACTGAATTTTTCATTTTTAAAATTAAATTGCAGTTTGTAAGAATATTCTTTTAAAAATACAATACGATTAAATGTAGTTTTTAAATAACAACGAAATTGTTTACAATGAGCAAAACTAATAGATACGTGAAAACTGTCAAGTATTTTAATAATTTACAAGTATTAAGCTTGGAAGATATATTGAATTAATAAAAATAAATATACTTATATATTAGACAAATAGCAAAAATTATTTACAAGTTGGTTTCAAAGGAACGTTATCACTCAATTGAATTTTATTAAATGTTTAATCGACTTTATTTTCAAAAATAGGTCACTTACGGTAAATTAATAGCACATTTTTTTTTTTTTTTTTGTGAAACAATTAAAGAAAATATTGAAATTTAAACTTTAAAATGTGTGTAATATCAATATGTTTAAATCATTTACTTCTTAATTTAACTAACAACACAATTTTACATCCCGTGATGTTTACATTGATTTAATTTCTAAACAACATCTAATAAAATATTAATAAATATACTGTATAAGTACCATGAATATTATCACAAATGATAGGGAATGGGAGAAATGGCCGGATGAGAACAAAAAAAAAAAATGTACACTATTTAAATTCTAGCTTAATATTTCTTTTATCATAATGCAGTGATTGAATTTAAACGATCACATTAATAACATTAAATATTTCAAAACTAACAATATTTAATTTTTGTCACTCAAAAGGAAAATATGCTTTGGGGCAAATACTTTATAAGGCTAATATCTGATTATGTAACAACAAATTTGATTAATATCAAATAATATAAATTAAATATTAAATTTATAATAATAATACATACATACAATTTAACTACATAATAAGTCGTACTTAATACTAAGATGAATATTTTAGACTCAAGATAGGATTATATATTATAAAGAACTGTAAAGAAGCGAGAAATGTATTAAACATTGAAATGCAATATAAGTTCAAATTGTAGAAGAATAAGAGTTTAAGCACTGTAAGGAATTAAAACACATGGTATCCATACTTTGCCTACACATTTTGTTTGAAATTCACAGTTTCCGCAAAGATCATTTGTTTTAAAGTTTCTCTAGGTAGATCATCTAATTCAGTAGCAAATCTAAATGGTTCTTCTGCGACAGGCTGTAAAAGGTACAAAAAATTAAACACATTTTCATAATGATAAACAGCAATTCTCAACCTTTTGACATTTCAACTTTCTTAATGTTACCAAAATTATAAATGACTTTTATTGTAATACCTATTAACACTAAAAAGTCGTTATGAATTATTATAATTATTATTGCATTAATAACACTTGAGTTCTTTGATAAACTCATCACACACTAAAATTCAATTAAAATTTAATATTTTAAGTTTATTTAAAACAAAATTTAAATTATAAATGTTTACACTGTTATGATTTGACATCTTCTGGGTTGAGAACCACTGATATAAAATATTTAAATCAAAATATAACCTATTTCTTAATTATTCTCAATCAATTATTATTACTATAAGATTTATTTATCTTAAGAGGATTAAGAGGACGTCATACCCGCATATATTATTTCCGTATTACATATTATGTTATGGCAAAGTTGCGTTCAACAAAATCTATTTTATGCTATTAGCTTTAATATTAGTCATTTTACCTATTATCAAAGTTAAAGGTAAGAACATTATTTATAAAATACGCTTTTATTGATATCTTAATTTTAAAATGAGTAATAGCTATGTAAAAAGATTTATAACTTTGAAATGCTCTTAACTCATTTTAAAATAAAAATGTCAATAAAATCCCATGTGATGCCCTAGATAATATTCTTATCTCTGAGTTTGATAATAGGTAGACTCTAATTTTAAAGTAAACAGCATAACATTAATTCTATTTAATACAAATCTGTTATATTTTATATAAGTATGGCGGAGACAACACATGCAAATATGACAACGTTTTAAGAGGACGTGATACCCACATGTGTAGTCTTTGTCTTATACACACGTAATACAGTTAAAAAATGTTTTGCGTGGCACAACATAACTCCCTCGATATTTATATCAAAATTACCAAAATTTTAAATCACATTAAGAAGAACTTTACCTGTGATATGCGTTTTTATTTTTTTGATAGTAGTAACGAATAATTTTTAATAATTAAATGAAAAAAACCTAAAATTCTCAAACCTATAACTTTTACATTTGTAATGTCTAAGATTAATAATATTTAATTATTATTCATGTTTACTATGTATTTCACAGTATTATCATAGGACTTTTATTATTAAATTGTCTTTATTATATTTCAATGTAAAAATTGCAACTGAAACTCTGAAAACTATATTCTGAATAAAGCTATTGGTTTTATTAAAACATAATGAAAGTGGTAAACATTTAATAAAATTTATTCTTAAGTATATTTTCTTAACACGTTGACCGCCGGCGGTCATTTAATAGGTATATAGGTACCAAACATTTTAAAAATAAATGAAAAATAAAAAAAAATTGAAAGAAAAATGTATTATATCAAAAAATTTTTAATGATTCCCGCCAAGCCATGGTTATTTCAGTGCATTATTGTAGTGCCATAGAAAAGTTAATAATATAAAAACAAATTAATTTATGGTCACTGGCGGTCATATGGCGTGGTAGTAATGATGAACTATGGGCGCCAGCGGTCATAAATGTATGAAATTTGAGAATTACAGATGGCCACCAGCTGTCATATGGCAGGTAACATATTAAGTAACAGAAAGACACTTAGGTACTGGTATATATTTTCTTGAGAAAAAAAAAAACACTAGTTATATAAATTTTTCAGTAGAAAAGGCTGTGATAACTTTATGTTCTTTTATTGTGATGAACTGGAAACCATTGTTTAACAATGTGACAATAGTATTCTCCTCACGAATTTATAAAGACTATCATCATGTAGTGGTTATATAGATGCTTATAAATTTAATTGTTAAAAACTAGGGACAGATACAGCTAATAGAAAAAATGAATTACTTATACTCCGTCTAACAAGAAAACGTACCAATTACGCATGACCCTGCTATCGAAACTGGTTCCCCTATGGCAGGGTGTCGCGTTTGGGGAAGTGCAGAAAAACCGATTTTTGTTGGCCCACAGTGTTCTTTTGCTGGATAGAGTATACTAATGGATATAGCTAGAACCACTAGGGTGAGTTAATTTGATTAATTTTTTGCTTATTACTAATCTATTGCTATGTCAGATATAATTGCTTGCCTGTTAGTCAGACAACATTTTTATTTCAACTTGTGAGGTTTTACTACCTACCTATCTAGAAATTTATATATTAGTATTAATTTTAACAAAGAACATGTAATATAAATAAATATGATATACCTCATCAGCAGGGTCATAATACTGTTCAAGATACGGATGTGCCAGAGCCTCTTCAACTGTGATTCTATTATGAGGGTTGAATGTCAGCATTTTATCCAGCAAATCCAAAGCTTTTGGATCAGCAGTTGGGTAAAGTTTAGAAAATGCTATTTTTGGTTTGAAGGGCAATGATTGTAAGTAACTCCGAGCCTATAAAAATCATAAATTCATCAATTATTCAAGACTTAAAACAACATTTAGAAGTTATTTACATACTTTATCATTAATAATACACAACAAATCTACTGCAGTTGGTGAACCAAGTATTCCCAATATATGATTTAACTGGTCTAAGTAATGTTTACCAGGAAATATCGGTCTGTTGGAAAGCATTTCAGCTAAAATACAACCAACTGACCACATATCAATTGATTTTGTATAACCCTACAAAATAATTAATAATTAATAATTGTTTAATTATTTATAATTTATAAAAATTAATTTTTACTTTAGAATTCAACATAATTTCAGGAGCACGATACCATCTAGTGGCTACGTATTCTGTAAGAAATCCAGTGTGATCATGATCAGGGTCTGCAACTCTTGCAAGACCAAAATCACATATCTAGAATAAATAGTTTTTTACATTATCCTAAAGAACTTTTGAGTACAATAATTTTAAACCATGCATTAAAGATCATGATATAATATAATTCAATCCAAAATATTAAATAAATCATATGTACTTTGAGATCACACGTTGTGTTGAGAAGCAGATTGCTAGGTTTGAGATCACGGTGGAGGACATTTGCTGAATGTATATATTTAAGCCCTCGAAGAATTTGATAAAGGAAATAACAAATATGATCATTGCTCAGTCTCTGTAATATATCAAAAAAGATAAATAAGTAATAATCATAAAATATATTTTCTTATGGAATAAAAATATTAATGTTTTTTTCAACAACTCTATAATTTAATTTTCTATAAATATGGTTATAATTTATAAGCATATTATATTATTTCAATTCACCTGAGTTTTTAAAAGCTTATACAAATCAGTCTCCATCAAGCATTGAACAATGTATACATCTTTCATTTGTTCAATGGTTTCCGCTCGTAAAATATTTCTTATGTCAATTATCTATAAATATAAACAAATGAGGAATAATATAATACTTAAATTAGTAATTTCTAAATATAATGATTGATTTTACTAACATTTTCGTGTTTAAATCGAGTTAATATTTTAATTTCTCGCAATGTTCGTTGACAATATGTTTGATGTTCAAATGGTGAAATTTTTTTTATGGCTACTTTACAATTTGTCTCATTGTCAAAAGCGGACCTGTAAAATTAATTAATTTTAATACATTAAAATATTTCTAGTAAAAAAGGATAACAGTTATAAATCTTGATATTTCAATAATAATTTAACTACAATTTTATTTGAAAAAATAATGTTAACAGATAAAATTTTGATCATCAAAACAAAATATTTTACTATTCAAAATAATATTCATTATTGACTTGAAATATTCAGCTTATTTATTCATTTTTGCAATTTAAAAATTCAGAGATGCTTAAATGGTTAATTAAAGATGAACTCCATTAACAGTGATAAATAATATGAAAGACAATTATTAATGTAAGAGTTTATTTAATGATCATTGTAGGTTCATAATTTAACAACAAACATATTTTGTTTTGGAGCAGAAAAAATTACTAGAATGTGTACAAAAATATCAGAAAATAAACTGATTTAATAATATATTGAAAATACAAAAATGTTAAGCGATTTATTTATTTTAAATTAACCAGTCATCGTGACTCACTTAGCTACCATGTAGATAGGTGACCTACTACAATAAAAATCAACTACCAGAAATACTGAAAATAAAGAGACAAATTTGAAGCTTTTTAATTTTTCATTAAAATCAATACACCAAAAAAGTATTGAAAAGTAAAAATTTTTTGTTTTTTATAAAAATATATATAATTTAACTTTTAAAAATAATACAGTAGATAAATTTGTCAATACAATTTAAACAACAATAATAATTAAAAATATGGATTTAATTTTTACGATACCAACAGTAGTTAATAGTTATTATAACTAAGCAATATAAGCTATATATTATAGTTACTAAAGCATCAATGCAGTAAGTGTTGCTTTATTAAACATAATTTGTTTTTACAATGAATTATTGTAACTACAAAATTATATTATGATAAATAAAAAGACAGTCACTTTGCTGCATAGCTTTCAATGGACCTCACCATTGAATGAGTCACTTTAATAAATGAATTATATGTCAAATTTAAATTCAATGAAGATTGTTTAAAATTATGTCATACTACAAAATCTTAATATAAATATTTAATGAAAATGTTTAATATCTGTTATTAATTTTTTAAACTATAATTAACATATTATATAAAATATATTTTGTTAGGTTTTTTTTTGTCTTCCTAATTTTTTACTGAAACAATGCATTTCCTAAACCTAATTTTCCGTCAATAACCAAAGTTATTTTTAGGTTAATTATCCAATTGACTTCAATATTGTTATATTAACTTATTTATAGATAACATTGATGGAAGTGCAAGACAATATATATTTCATTTTAGAAAAGTATGAAATTATAAAACAAAAATGTTTGGAAATTGCTGCGATAGTTTACTAAATAAAATTATATCCATGGTATATTATTTAGTGTTATAGTTACATTAAACTTCATTATTATTGTTATACTTTTATATTTAAATTATGTACTTAGGTATGTATCATAAAAAAGAAATAGTTTTAAATTACTTTCAACTTTTAAATATCCACACAAAATATAAGTGTAGGTATACTTATTATTGAATAATAGAAAATATTATATGAATGTATTCTTACCAATAAGATTATATTTTAATATCAATCAACTTCAAATAAAACAAAATAATGCATTATAGGAATATCATATTATTATTCTTAAAGCTCAAATATTCATATTAAATTATATAAGTACATTTAATTATTTATTATATGTTATTTTGACACATATAGTTCAAGTATAAGAATTGAGACAATGTATGTACGTAGTTTATACCAAGATTATCTTATTCCTAATGGGGTAAAATGTTATACTTACTCCAGAAACACCTAAGAAAAATAAAAAACTGAATGGATTTTATCAAACATTGTACAAAATAATGAAAAATATAATCTGATGAATAAAATATTATTAAAGGTATTTATATTTTGAAATATGTTGTATACAATTATTATTAGTTACGACTTGATAATTATAGTTTATTATTAACATAAAATATTAATACTAATTTTCAAATCATACTATTATCATATAATTTATAAGTATTTATCATTTTTAATTTTAATCAATTTTTTCATAGTTATGATGTAGTCATTAGTGATGTAGTAGATTTTTAAATTAATACTATTACTTGACATAAATTTATTTTAAAATATTTTCACAAACATAAAAAGAAAATGTTACAGAAATATATAAAATACTTTAACTCTATTGGCATCTAATGTAATATATACTCAAAAGTGCTTCTGCCATCTTATTTGATTGGTAAAAAAGTATTACTGAATACAATTTTATAAAAATAATCTAGATATTTGAGCGGTTTATTAAACCAACTTTATTTTTTAGGAGGTAAAAACAAATAAATAAATGAAAAAGTAAATAAATAATAATAACACATATTATTGTCCAATAATCTTCTTATCACATATTTTAAATAAACAAAAAGTGAAATATTCTAAACTCGTATTAATTATAGGCACAACGTAAATATCTATACTCAAAACGCATCAAAAAAGAATATTGTGTTTAACAGGTAAACAATCGAGATGATTCCGTCAACACGGGTACACGGTGTGTACAACTCAGGATCCAAAACGGGACATACGACTTAGATACCGTTCCTCACAGGACGAACGTCAGATTTTGACGTGCATTTAGGCAAAAAAAAAAAAAAAAGCAGCTACAGACTCTCGTACTTACACGACCATTCCGTAAGCTCCCTCGCCGATGTACGACAGATTCGTGTACCTGGGACCGACGTCGAATATCTGTCCCCTGACCATCTCCGGGTTCGACTGGCCACCGCCGACAGCATTGTCGGATGACATAATATCCACAGCACCCTGTGGGCAAGTCAAGTCACAACGTACACCGGTTAGCAGGAAAAATACATTTTGGGACGCGGTACGTGACGCAGACGATCTACAATAATAAAATAGTCGTTGTTGTTGTTGTCGTCGTCGTCGACTGTCACGCCAGCAGCACTCACTTGCAAAGGCAGGTAGTAGTAGTAGTACGACGAAAAGCTCGCAACGCACAAGACGTAAGCTGCTCAAAAGCCAATTTGCGCGTCCGTGAACGTGTGCGTGTGTGCGTACCGTGTGTGTACTGTGGATCTACTGTGTGTACTCGTGTAAATAGTACTCGCGCGAGTGTGTGCGTCGTATATGTGTGCGTGTGTGCGCGCGCGCGCTACTCCGAACGCTATCGTAGGTATGGGAATGTACGGGAATGGGTGCCGACTGCTGGCGAGTGTACGTCACTTGTGGGTATGTGTGGGTATGCGCGTGTACGTGTGTGTGTGAGTCTGCGCGCGCGCTCGTGTGTTTGTGTGTGTGTGTGTGTGTCGTGTGTGTACGGGAGTGCGCGAGTGTTGATGTGATATCCACGTTTGATTGGACATCAAGAGATAACGCTACTAGGGGCCTTTTGACGTCACTCCGCACAATTGGTTCTCAAAATCGTCTGCCGCTCGTTGATAACGATACCTTCTATAATAATAATAATACAATATTTTATTATATGAAGTCCCGTCTCCAAAAGCCAATGGTCTTTAGTCTATACAAAAAAAAAAAAAACTCCAAACAATGTTCTGTAATCGTTTAATTATACACATTGCACATGACGTATTTAAATCAGATTTTTGAAGGCCTTATCACTCTTCATGAGTTTAAAAATCAAACTTAATAATATTATGACTGATCAAATATTTTTATTTTCTCGATAGGTACCTAACATTTATAATATTTAAGTACCTGCCAAGCTTTAATATTTACCACGATGTAGCATAATATTATGTATATTGCAAGAGTATGATTACGTGTTTATCGGTAAGAAAATTAAAATAAACAATATTTGTTTTTGTTTTTTCAAACATTTTATTAATTAAATTTCTTCATATAATAACGTTTGGTAAAAAAAATTAATGATTCTCCTTTTGAACATTAAATACGCAATCGTCATAACGATAATTTACAATAAACGAAATAAAAAAAAAAATTGTTTGTCAATGTCGTGATTTTAATGTATAGATCACTTAAATCTGTGGTTTGGAAACTGGAAAGCTACACCTTTGTCTAATACCTGTTCCGAACATTATAATGTTGTGTAGTAAATATTTTAAATAATAATATGAAATTCATTCAAATTTGAACTTCTAGTGTTAAAAATATAAAGTGTAGAAATACCCAGTCCTAAATTATGACTATGTATTTTATATAAATAGCAATATAGCTATAACATCAAATTTTGTAAATTCTTGTATTAAATTTTCAAATTTTTTTATTGAGTATCTAAAACAATTTTTATCGGCATTTATAAAAATAAAATTTTTATAAATACATACACACATTTGTTAAAAAAAAATTAAATTGCCTACTGTTATGTGTTCAAGAATTACAACAATAAAATTTCAAAAACCGATGAGAAGAAATAATTATTTTACTGATGAATATCTATGTATCTACTAATCTACTGTAAAGATTTGAACTTCAAATGAAAATTGATATCGACTCCAGTTTCCGATAAACGTTTTTTTTTACAAAGTATAGATTTTTAACAAATAATAACTTATGAAGAATCTTTTAATAAATTTAAATCTTGAAATACAAATAAGTTTTATGAATTTTGTAAGTACTACAAAATAATTTGCAAATTTTTACGAATGTCGTGAAAATTCTAAGTTTAAGCATTTATAAAAAAAGTGTTTTTGACATTTTGTAACTTTGGGCAAACATTTCAAGTATTTTTTTTTGTTTTTCCTTTAAGTTTTGTTTGTTTTTCCCAGTTATTTTGAAAATTACAAAGAATTTTTAATTTTGACCTTTCCGGCTCTCCGAGCAGGCCCGTAGCCAGTCCAAATTTTCAGGTGGGGTAAAGCAAGCTTTTGGGGGAGGCATTATATAGTAATATTTAATATTTTTAACATTTTTAGGGGGGCAACGCCAGATGTCATCAAGGTCTACATCTTATTTACTATTTCTATCAAAAGCTAACATATACTACTGCACTTCATTATAAAATTAATATGTTCATCGTTTCACTTAGTATTTAAAAAAATAAGTTTGATGAAGATTATTCAATTATTGTTTTTAAATACTTCACTGTTAATATCTTATCTAGTCTACCAAACATCATAAAACAATTTGTCATTATATTACTCAAAACAAACACATATTTATTGCTAAGTTAATTTTATTTTTCTATGATTCATTTAACATAAGTATCTATAGATGAATTAATTTTCCATACTTATATACATAGCTCATATTATATTATAGCTTATATATATATATATATATATATAGCTTTAAAAATGTGGATAACCGTAAAATATTTTTGTAAACTAAACTATTTACGGTTATTTTAAATGTAGGCACCTTATAAATTATAATATAATTTGTAAAAGAAACTTTATTAATTTATATTTTATAATGTCATAATGGATATTATAATTGTTTATTTTATCAATATAATAGGCGTATGTTTACTTTTAGCGTGAGACTAACCAACCATTGTTTTAACTGAAAACGCAAAACGCGTAGCCTATATATACAAATTTTTTCTTAATATTGTAAGCCACAACATTAAAGTTTTGCATTCATGTGTTTTCCGAAAAAAATTTTAAAAAATTAAATAATACTAAGTAGGTAGATAGCCGGTAGAACAGATAATCGCTAAAATAATATCTTTTAATAATAGTTTCAACAAAATAATGAGCTTGTTAAAATAACATTATGCTTCATTTAAACTAAATTAAAAAAGAAAAATCACGACAATATGATCATTTTAATTTTTGAGTTTCAATAATAATATTAATAATAAATTATGAATAACCTTGTATTTATTTTTAGGTCTTAGCTATAAAAATTGAAAAACCTTATTATTTTGTTGACGTATTTTGTTTGACGTATTCCTGTTTTTCTAATTATATTTTATTTTTCCCTAATTATTTTGATGATTACCTACTACTTACTAGAAGTTTTCATAATTGATTCCCAAAAGTTTAAATGAAATTCAAATGGTTACCAGAAATCACTCTTAAAGTTGAATATGGATTATGGATGTAAATTTTATATTATAAAATATGTACAAACATAAAAAGTAAATACTTTCCACAAATGAACACCGCACTGCGCCAACCAATTATATATTTGTTTTTATGTTATGATTTTATGAGTTATGACTTTTAATAATGATTTGAACATTTAATAAATATAAGGTTAGTTTTTATTATATTTGAAGTACCTAACTTTAAATGACATCTATAATATTTTAATTATGTTTATAATACGTAAAATGTGTACCCTATTTATTTTATATTAGTTTTTAATCTCTTTGTTTGTAAATACTGGTTTAGATATTTTTAGCTACCTTTCAAAGTTTAGAATATAAAATCATGATGGTCCTAAGTAATATGATACACAACCACACAGGTGGATAGTGGATGATGAGTAAACTGAGAACTATAGAGCGTAAAAAATGTGTGTATTCATGCATGAAATATCAAACATAATTTTATATTACTTTACTTTGTCAGTGTACTATGTTAAAAATAAAAACTTATAATCAAGTAACCAGGGTACTATTTCAAATAGAAAATACCTAATTTTAACTTACTTTTAAAATTAATTAAATGTATTGTTTTTTTATGAGTTATAAATAAGTGAACTTGATGAACTTAAGTTAGAATTATTTGCCATTACTTATTAGGTATATTGAATTGTGATATATCATATGGACATCGTAATTCATCCATCATTTCTTAAACTACGTTTCGCAGAACCTCTAGTGTTTCGTGAATAATTCGTAAAGGTTCCAGAAAGGCCTGGAAAAAGTTACTCAAAATTCTTATAACTACAATAACTATAACGAAAAAAGCAAAATTATCAATAAAGTACCTTGCATGTGCTAACCTGATGCTATAATACCAAAATAAATAGTTTAATATATTTTACTATATTAGTATAATACTGTATATTGATATTATGTTATGTTGGATATTACGAAAAAAAGTCCGAGAAGAAATTATTTTAATGGTAGGTACTTTTCAGTTGTCAGTTAATTAGTTAATTTTTCAATAAATATATGTTTTATTATTAAATAGTCATTTTTACAAATAATATGTCTTAATCGTTTTTATTACACAGTTTTATACACAATTATATCTCAATTAAGGTTAGGTACAGAAAAGAATTAGGAAGTAGCTATAGTTTGTGTTTTAATGTAATAATTTAATATACACGTAATTTTAAAACAATAGTTGATTGACTACTTTGTTTAATGAATAATTATATATATATATATATATACCGAAGAACTAACAAATAATATTATTTTTTTAAATAATTTTTTGTTCGGACTTTTTTACTGTACCATTATGTATTGTCATGTTTTGTCTACTCTTTTTTTCACGTGGTGCCCGCATAAAATATTATTTGGTGTAAAAGAGTTTTGTGATCTTAAAACATTTAAGAAACATCCTACTAAATAATTATTATAGCAAAATAAATTTTAGGAAAAACTTATCAACTAGCTATCATGATTATAGTTTTAACCATTTTCCAACCTATGTACCTAATTTAATAGGTAGTCTAGACTAGTAGACTGCCTAGTGCCTATAAAAGAGTATAGAGGTTAGAGCCTTAGAGGTACTATTGCAGAAATTTTTTTGACTAACACTTGTAAGTAAAAAAAATACAGAAGGTTAAGTTGAATAAATTACTACTTGTGACTTTATTAATCATATTTTTTCAAACTCCTTTTAAGGAAGGGGTCTCCTTATTACCTTTGATGACCACAGCAGTGACTCATTTAAGGGAATACACCCTCTGTTGGTGTCATATATATTTCTTTTAATACCGTGGTTTATAGATAGAATAACAGCTATAGGAATATAATATGTAGTAGATAATACTGTATTTTTTATATTTATGCGAATGTATAAACATTTTGGAATAAATAGGTATTATTGGTGTTAAGATACCTATGTATTACGTAATGACGTATATACTAATATAGTAATATGTTATCAATAAATATCAAATATATCTATATGTATTTATATAATATAATAAATTATCCCATATATATATATAGTAGATATAGGGATATAGGATTATATGCGATGCAAATAAAATACTGGCAACCTTGAAACACTGCCACCATGACAACGAGTAGTTGTACTTATTTAATCGTCGGTTCGCGCAGGATCAATATGATATCATCGTCATGGTAATAACGGTAAATCACTCAGCTATAATTACCCATTAAAATGTATTTTGCCATTTCTTGCGGTACAGATTTTAAGGTATATTTAGGTTGACGGCGCTAACGCAGGCACAGTCTCCGCTCAAAATCGTTTTTAATCGTATACACTGTACAATTATGTACCATTGAATTAAAATTTAACACATTCATTTCGGTGACCTACTCAATTACGATGTATATGCGACACCTACTGGCTACTAACTATACGATACAACACAATGGTCAATGACTGTCCTAGGTATTTAAAATTATTTTCATTAGTTATTATATAATATTCATGTTTTTTTTTTATTTTAAGACAAATCAATTTTGATTAGCGATGAGTATTTTATATAATATATTTATACACAACTTTTCACAAAACTACTCATAATTATTAATATATAATAACTAATAAGGCATAAATGAATATTATAGCAGTTTGGCGGAGGATATTGGAAAGGAAAGTATACTGATAAAAAAAATAAAATATGTAATACATTTTTATTGAAAAAAATTATTATTTTTAATCATATAATAATAAATAATTAAAATGTATAGTATATAACTAATAAATAACTATACTACAAAATAATATCTATGTAACAATTAACAAGGGTTGTATTGTTGCTGTTTAAAAATCCTTCCATAGGTATCTCTGTTTTTGAATATTTAAGCCTTTTTTTTTTCGCTTTTGAACCGACAATCGGGAGGAATATTTAAGCATACCCCCCTATTATTTGTCTGCAGAATTTTCGTCTATGAAGTCATAAGGAAATGATAAACTATAATCTCGAGTTTATTTAAAAAAAAATTAACGAGTTCCATTATACTTACCTATAAGTTAGGTATAGTATTTTACACTATTGTGAAATAATTAAATACTTGTATAAATTATCTATAAAGTAACTGCTTACATGCATACGTCATTAGATTCCTGGATTAAGAGTTTCTATTTAAAAAATAAAAATAGTTTTTAAACAAATCAAGATGCAGTAAACGGCAAGGTTGATCCAGACGAAATGCGGAATAGGGAGAAAATAAACGTACTTACTATAGGTAAAATTAATAAGTGACACTAACACAATAAGTCAATGTCGTTTTAATTCGTTTTTTCATTGAAGTATAAGGATTAGTTTTTATACATTTGTTCCTAGAAATAATTATATCGAAGCTTATTTATTCCAAGAATTATTTGTTCCAATGACCAATAAGTTGTTATCATTCCATAACAATCAATCTATTTATGCCATTAGTACAGACCGGATTTAATTGATATTGATATAATTCAATGATATTACAACTTTTTTTTGCATTTAAGAGGATGTCAGACTGTCAGCGCACTATTTGTTTTCTCTCTCTGGTCCACGCGCAACATAGACAAAATGCATTTACGCAGAATCATTTTTCTATGATTTTAAGTAATCTTAGAGTAAAAACACCTATTACAAAAAAGATAGAGAATAATATTTTTGAGGGAATGATATATTGATTTGTCAAAATATGGTCTCAAAACAATTTAAACATCGTTTAAATGTACAACATTATTTTGTTTATTTTGAAAGTCAAATAACAGTATAATATAAAATCGATATGTCATTCCCTCAAAAATATTATTATATTATTATCTATCTTTTTTGTAATGGGTGATTTTAATCTGATTACTAAAAAGTAAAAAATATAAAAAAAATGATTCTGCGTAAATGCGTTTTGTGGATGTTGTGCGTGGGCCAGAGAGAGAAAACAAATAGTGCGCTGACATCCATAAATAAAATCTGATCAAATATGTAGGTACACGATTTGTATTAATTGCAGTCCTTCTATTTAATTTTATGTTGCAATTTTTGCAATTTTTTATATTTTATGTTCTCAAATGCACAAATCAATATTTCTTAACAAATTTTATAATATAAAAATAATAAAATAATTGTGGATTTTCATTATTGGTTAGATTATTTGATCTAAGAAGTATAAAGGTGTAATAAAAGTATAGATATACGTGGCGATATGGACTTCTATAATAGGTCGTTTATGATATCGATAACAATAGTTTATTACCCGTTGGCCGTTACGATTACAGTTTTTAAAATAGTCTGTATATTTGAATTGTTTTAAATATGCGCCAATAATCAGTGTGGATATTGAGAGATCATTTTCTTTAAATAAATATAAAATCTTAAGTAACCGACGATATAATTTATTTTAAAGAACAAAATTTAGAAATGTGCACAATTATAAATTTTAATTCAGAAAAATATTATAAGTATTTTAATTATTAAATACTTTCAAAAACTTTTTTATTTTATAATTTGTAAATGTCTATCATGTTTGTAAGAAAATAAATAATAATTATACATTTTATAATGCAATTTGTAGGTACTTTTTGAATCAATTAGATGATTTTATTATGTAATTATTGTACTATTTTCATTGCAATTTTGACATATTTTTAGTGCAACTAAATCCGGTCATTAGTCATTGGCGATTAGCCAATACTTCCAATATTTTATATTCCAAACTACAGTTATTTCAATGTTAGTTTATTTAAAGTTGCATTTATACTTATGCATTTATTAGAATAAATATTAGTAGGTACATAATAATAATTTATTATTGGAGTAACCTGAGTAGCCAAATCAAAATAATT
The DNA here is from genome assembly GCA_009835225.1 of Aphis craccivora. Lineage (NCBI taxonomy): Eukaryota > Metazoa > Arthropoda > Insecta > Hemiptera > Aphididae > Aphis > Aphis craccivora. Next base: position 229,925 of record VUJU01000039.1, read on the forward strand.
TGGAATAATAATTTATCGAGGTCATTTAAAACCCTGGATGGGGAGACAAAACAAAACAATTTCAACTCGGTTTACAGAGATAAGACGTACCTATAAATTTCCAATTCATATTTGAGTAATCTGTATATTGGAACAAAAAGAAACAACGTCCATGTTAAGAAAAATATAAACTACATGACTAGATATGAATAACAATGACTTATGTAGTTATGTCATACTAAAAGTACTTAATATTTTACAATGAATAAACACTATAGACAGAAGGGGATCAAGAAATTGGAAAGATTCAATGCTAAATTTTTAAATGTAAATAGACAAGTATATATAAATTATATTATAAACATCATTACATCATTTACATAATTTTTTTGGCATTTTACATACTTCTTTTGTTACTAATTTAAAATGTATAAATGCATAACTCATTAATCTAAATTTAATATTAATACATTGCTTTAAAAATTTTCATTAAAATTTAGTAGGTATTTATTATTATTTAAGTTATAAATAACAAATTTTAAACGATGGTTTTCTTGATTGAATACATTTTCAATTGTATTTTATAATGTGTTAATATTTATATCTTATCCTTATGAGTTATGGTTTATGAGTATGTACTGTGTATATAACATTATAACATATTATAATATAATAGGTAAGCTGCAGGTAAGTACATTTAATTTTTCTTTGATCATATATAGTAGGCCAGCTGTTCCCAAACTGTGCGGCGCGCCTCACTTCGGAGGCGTGAGCACTTGACAGGGGAGGCGCGAGCTGTGTTATTTTGTCATAATAATAAAAATATTTGTATATTTAAATGCTATAACTTTGTTATTTATTTATTTACGGGAGGTGCAATTATTTTTTTTTAATTTTAGGGAGGCGTAAACTAAAAAAGTTTGGGAATCGCTATAGTAGACTAAGAAAATGCAGTACACAATGTTGTATACCTACGTATAAACATAGAACAAGGTAAATTTTACATTTACAATATCTCATTTTACTCTGCTCTTTTTAAAATTAGAGTGAATTACCTATTAAACAATTTAAACGTAAGATTATTATCTATACGCTATAGGGTGTAAGGAAATGTTACAGGTAGTGCTTTTAACGATATTCCAATTTATAGAAGCAACTTTAGCAACTTATAAAAATGTTGATGATTTGAATAGGTATGTACAACAAATTTAATTCTAAAATGCTCATCATAATAACACGTGTTTTGAAAAAATAGCTTTCAAAATGTCCTAAATAATCTTACATTAAAATTTACTTTTTAAAAAAAAACTGAGTTAAATGAATTATTGCGAATGTAAAATTTGGTACCTATGTTGTGCGCGTTTAAATGACGGACATTAGGATATGGTGTCCTCTTCTAAGTTTATATTGATTTCAATCGACGTGGACAGTTGAAAAACTTCGCAATTCGTTCAGTATTTAAACCGCTGAAATTTAAGGTATAATATTATATTTTTAAAAGAAGAATGCTGAATGATGGAATAGGTATTTACTATTTTACGAGAAATAGCACAATCAATATTAAACACCTATATAAAATATACGTATAATATTAGAGCTGTTGTTTCATAAAATACAGGTATAGGATAATGTGTCTGACAGACAACGATTAATACTTCTCATGATTTAAGATATTTATTGTTGTAAATTTGTAATCATTTAATCTTAAATCGTAATAAGTGCTTATTAGGACTGATGTCTGGTATTAATTACTATCTGCAGAATGATTGCTAGCGATAATAGTTTGTGTTATCATAAAATTTAAAACAATATTATTTTTAGAAGTTAGGTACCTATTACTTATTTGTAATAATAAGATCATATTTTCAGGTATATAAAAAACTGATAATGTGTACTTCAAACATCATCAATTATTTATTTTGAAACAATGTAATTAAGTTAAGAGGAATTTTGTGTAAAAAAATTGTAAAACTTAAACGTAGATTTATAATAGGCATGTTATAAATGCATTAACATAGGTAATATATTATCTATACCTACGCTTAATGCTTATTAATATGGTATTATTTCTAACCTATATCTTGTTTTATTTATCTTAAACGTCATAATATTATGAGTATAGGATTTTCAATCGGGATCATAAAACATTTTCAGTTACCCTTTCATATCCTCTAAAAATCCATAGACCATAGTCCTTCAACTCTGGTAGTATTTTCTGCGCCCAAATTTTGTTTTGCGTCTGTTTCTACGTTTGACGGTGTGGCTACGTCCAACCAATTTAACCTCCATAAATCACCATCGTAATGTCGTTTGCGACTTCGCGACAAAAAGACGATTAGTCAGTTGAATTAGAGTTGTATCAGTAAGCTACAATTGTAATACCTAGTAGTGTTCCAAGAAATGGCCGGTTCATTGTCTACAATAATTCCAGTATGTGTTCCAGACTTCCAGTATTCCTGTTGTGTTTGACTGAAAGGCTAAAAATATTAAGTTTTAATTTTTGTATTTATCTATAGTTGTGTATTTTATTTTTGTACTTACCTATTATAGTCGCATGCTTTTCCCTTTTTTATCGCCGTTTATTTCACAGAATATCCACCTATAAATTATAATTACGAGTATGTCGATTAGTCTTAAACGCATTTTATAAATCATTCATGATAACTTATTGGTTCTCAATAGTCGCAGGTAGTAGGTACGTAGTACGCGTTATTCCGTGGTTATGCATTGCCAATTGATTCATGAACAGTCTATTCTACTCGTATAATCAATAATTATAGTGTTATACCACGGTGGTTTCGAAAAGTTTGCAGAAATCACTGAGATAGATAAGAATTCTATAACTATAACTTTCGTTTTATGCAGGTTATCTAACCTAGGTTAAGTTTCATAATTTCATATTAACTAGTTCCATCACTGTGGATCGTGGACATTATATTATTCTGAGTAAAATCAATAAAATTAATTTATTAAACAGTATTTTGTTGAAAAATTAGTTAATTATTATACTCAATAATAATTTATTAATTTATGATACAAACGATGTAATTATGTAATTAAAAACAATGCAGTTGCATATATTACTATAGACACATTCGAACACAATTTATATACCTATTGCGAAGAGGAATGTGGACAGATCACAGATTAAACAAGTTTTCTGTTATAATATAATAGAATTACAATTGAAGTTGAAAACTGGAAAAATAAGTTAAGTATTGAAACCTAAGTCTTGTTCGTAAAAATCTTTCTTGGAAAAGCGTATTTAGGATTTAAGAATATTAAATTTAATTAAAGAGGACCTGTTAAGTGTGTTAAGTGTAGGTATGTAATATGTGAAATAGCATTAATAAAAAATAATAAATTTTCATTCGAATCAAGTCATGATAAACTTTTATTAAACACCTAGTACATGTTCTGCTGACTCGTTATTATTTGTAATAACAATTAACAGTATATGTATTAGGTATAACACGCTAAACTTGAAGTAAAGACTACCATCAATTTTTATCAAACACAACAAATAAAACTACTAAATTTTTATTAGAAATTATTATTGGGGTTAATAACAAACTACAGACGAATAGACGATAGACCCACTAAAGAGATCTAGGTACAGAAATAAATTTTATTTGTTGGCTCTCGCGGTTTCATAAATCAAATAAAACGGTTGACTGAAGATATTACTTTGTCTGATATAGAGCTATAGAAGACACAGAAACAGAGTAACAGCAATTTCAATGTGTCTAAAGTTACTTGAAATGCCTTTATTTAAACCATTTGATCGCTGTAAAAATAATTTATGTTTTAATCTGAAGAAAAGAAAATCTGAAAGAACTAGGTATAATTGTATTTTTTGCCATTGAAGGGCAGATTGACTTACAAAATTACAACTAGAAATACCTAGACATTTTTTTTATGCCTTTAACAAATTTACGTGTATCTATGAATTGTAACCATGAAAGAGAAGTAATGGATGCTAAAAACAAATAGGTAGTCAAATAATTGTGGAAGTCTTATAGTCCTATCATTACTTAAACGTAGATATTTTTAAAAAATAAATGTACCTATAAATCAATCTATATTACCTAACTAATTTAAGTCAACGAATATATATATATATATCAATAAAATTTGATGTTATACTTATTATTGTAGAAACATTTAAATAGTAAGTATTTGGTTTAAATATTTTCCCATTTGTTTTTTTTATACCAACTACTTAATTTCTAGGACTTGGATTTTAAAGCATATTATGCTTCTTTTTTTACATATGATATAAAAATCTAATTTTTATACATAAATTCGTTTCACGTCATTTTGAATCCAAATAAACCGATTTATTTTTTATTTTTTCGGCTTTTTTATGTAAATGAATTTTTTATTGCTTTTTCAGTTATTTCAACTGTAGAATGTTTATATGTTTATGCTACTTTATATATTATAATAATAAAAAATCGAATTAATAAGAAACGTTGTTTTGTAATGTGCCTTGACAGTGGACTGTATTTTGTTCACTTGTGGAATTTTCTTAGTTGATGTTTTGTTGTTTTTACCGTATACCAAGCGCAAGTCTGCCCTTGGTGGGTCTTGCTACAGTAAGATTATGTAGGCAAAAACGTCCAAACTGCGCAAGTCTGCCTTGGGTAGGTCTTGCTACAGCAAGGTACCGTATAGTCAGTAGTTCCCTAACCGCGCAAGTCTGCCTGGGTAGGTCTTGCTACGGTAAGGTAGGACTGAATACTGACCGATTTTGTGCTCCGTACTGGTATTGATAGGCGGTGGCGTTGTGTAATCCCCGGAGCCGCCCGCGCTTGTCTTGCGATTGATTATTGCAGTCGTAGCCACGTCCACCGTGGCCTGTGACTCGCTACAGCGCTTGAAACCACGCGCTCCATGGCCTGTGATTCGTTGACGCCTAAAGATACGTAAATCTTGGCCTATGATTCGCTAAAGCGCGCGAAGCTACGCCCACCGTGGCCTATGATTCGTTATAGCTCGAAGGCGCTTCCCGGTTCCGTCACAGAACACGGAACCGGCCGTTTGTTTATTATGGCACCGTAGCCAGCGTGCAGACCTAAGCTCCTCCGGCGCAGAGCGCGCGGGTTGCCGAACGCTTCGTGCTCACCGTGAGCCCTTATGCCGTTTTTGGTGGTAATGAACGTTTATGGCACAATATATAGATTCGGCCTCTTACAGTCGGCGGAAGGTTAGTAGCTCATCTGTACGCCTCCCGACGTCAAACGTGCCCGTTGCAGCGATTATTCGCGACGACCGACCAGACAGAGTGCCGACCGACTGTATTCCGAATCGCATGCTGTTGTGCGACGTATTTTGACCAACGGCCCCGTACAGAATAATACACATATATATTTAATAGAGAAATTAATATTACCGTAGGAATACGACTTCGCGAGGCGCGAACAAACGTAAAAACTCAGAATGCGGACAATGATTAGGTATAATATATTGGATTATTATTGTTTTCGTTTTCGCGCGGCTTGTTTATTAAATATATTAATATTAAACGTATAAATTGTTGAAATACATGACTACATATATTATAGACTGCAGTACCTGTGTCCTGTACAGTCAGTATGCCTTTAATATCAATATCAACCATTTCATAATAGAAGATTTAGTATTGTAATTTGAAACCTTTTGTATGCACCGATCAATTCAGTGGATGGATGTAGAGTTCGTTTTCTATTTATAAAAATATTCTATCGGACAATAAAGTCAGTTTCACTACTCATTGAAAATCTAGAAAAGTACATGGCAATTAATTCTTTTTAGATTCTGAACGAAGTGATGAATGTATTGATTTTACAATGATGTGTGTTTTTTTTTCTTTTTTTTTTTTTTTTGTATCTGTAACCACGTTTTGAAGCAGTAAAAGTGCTTCGATTTTAAAAAGTGGACCCTGTTTCTGATAGGAAAGTGAATGTAGTTGGTACTTTGGGGGCATAGGCGTAGTTAGCGGAGGGCTTGAGGGGGCTTAGCCCCCCCGGTCTGAATTTAAGCCCCCCCAGTTTGAATCATAGCCTCAAAAAAACTCGTAAATGTCTCTCCCTGGAAGGGATAAAGCCCCCCCAACAAATTTGACCACCCTACGCCTATGTTTGGGGGATCAAAAGTAAAAAATTTCCAATAGTTTTCAAAAGCGTCAGGAAAAACCCTAAAAAAGTAACAGAAAAACGGGAATTTTTACGCAAAACCAGTTTTCGACCAAATCGATTTTTTTATATGGTTGTAAATCAAAAACTAATCACTGTGAATACTTGAAATTTTCACCAAAGGTTTATGAAAGTGTTTTCTATGTACAGTTAAATTTTTAAAAAAATTTGACTTTTTTGAGTTATTTATAGACCATAGAAATTTTCGATTTTTATGAGAATTTTTTTTTGAAGTGTCGATTAAAAAAAATTTGGATGACCAAAAACACTTGAAAATTTAATACAAGGTTTCTTATGAGTTTTTCTTATTGTAGTTAAAAAAAATTAAAAATTGTTATTCAGAATTTTTTTTAATAAGCGTTTATAGTTAAAATTTTTACGAAATCTGTCGAAAACGCGAAAATTTGTAAGTAATTTTGAAGTTGAAAAATCATAAAAATTTTTGTGTTAATAACTAAGGAATAAAAATACAACGCTAAGTTTTCCATAAGTTTTCCTTCAAGTATCTATAGAGAAAACTCGAATCATCATTATAGGAAAAATTTTAAGCGCGTTTGAATTTTAAATTT